>BGPT01001459.1:1535-73441 GCA_003297045.1 Symbiodinium sp. clade C Y103
CCTTCCGCAACCGCAACAGTGTTGTCGCCAAAGGTACAGTTGGTGTCTGCGCTGCTGCTGTTCATCACGTCGATGGTGTAGGCCGACTGGTACTTGGACCTCAGTCAATTGCCAATCTCGACTTTGCAGCACGCAAGCCTGGTTCCCGCGAAGCGGGCTTGCCAGAGCTATACGGCTGATAACCTGTGAACAGATATACCCCTGTCCCAGGTGTGTAGATGTCACTTCTACTTGATGTTAACCAGGTTGCGACAGCTGCTCAGTGATGCGGCATTGCAGAACTNTGTGAACAGATATACCCCTGTCCCAGGTGTGTAGATGTCACTTCTACTTGATGTTAACCAGGTTGCGACAGCTGCTCAGTGATGCGGCATTGCAGAACTTCCTTTTACCTTCTTGGGCGGCTTGAGCCACAATGTCATGTGGCAGTCAAGTCCTTTGAATTGCAGGTGTACAAGGCGTTATGTTACATGATATGATACATGGCCTGCCACCTCCATCCCATTGACANCACAATGTCATGTGGCAGTCAAGTCCTTTGAATTGCAGGTGTACAAGGCGTTATGTTACATGATATGATACATGGCCTGCCACCTCCATCCCATTGACAGTAATTTTCCATTGCCAGGTTCAATCGGCTGTTGTTTAACCAACGTTGTCCCTCCAGGTTAGAGGTGGCTGCCGCCAGAGGTTACACTGAGACCCCGAGCTTCCGCTTCCAGGGAGATAACAGAATGACCTGACACAGAAGAATGCAAAACAAACAGGTTTCATACCCTCCAGAAGCCGTCAATACATTGGGAAATATTGCGATATATATATATATGTACATACATATATATATATATATCATAT
Organism: Symbiodinium sp. clade C Y103; assembly: GCA_003297045.1. Lineage (NCBI taxonomy): Eukaryota > Dinophyceae > Suessiales > Symbiodiniaceae > Cladocopium > Cladocopium sp. clade C. The sequence goes on from BGPT01001459.1 coordinate 2,391, forward strand.
CCTTACATGTATATTGGGATTCACCTCCAGGCATGCATGGTTAATCATGCTGTTTGACTATCAGTTTCCCCAGTGTTTGACGGCCGCCCATGCAACGAAGGGCCCCAGCGCCTGCAGTTGCTCACCAAAGAAAACGGCGATTTCAGCAGTAAAAAAATGGGGGACATACACTCTGGAAATCGAATCTGGCATTGCACATCTCGCAGACTTTCTCATGATTTGCCCTTTATCTTTCTGGCTAGCGAGATTCTGGAGACAAAATCGACAGCTCCACAGACTGTTTTCCAATTCAAGAAAACTCGCCCAAACTGAGAAGCTGGTCTTGGAACATCTTCAATTGAAGTTAGCATCCCCCGAAAAGATGCAGAAAAGGTTCAATGTACAACGTTAATTTGGATGTGTCTGAAAATGGGGTATATCCTCCAAAAATTGCTATTTCATAGGGACAATGATGATAAACCTGCAGGGCCACGCCCACCAGTAAAAAAAGTGGCTTTATAAAACCCATATAACCCCCATGAACTTGATATCCTCCATAAAGCATAGAGGCCCCACCTTGTGGGGGATGTCATTTTCCAACTTTGGGGCTTGCAATCGAACTCTCCATCCGGAGAGGCACCTGGTAGAGGAGGAAGATCAGCGCCAGTAGCAGGCTCACCACGATCGGCTGGGCGGGGTGAGAGGGGCGGCCCGGGGACTTCTACAAACGACATGGGCTCTTTGGGGATTTCACTGGGGATAAGATGTGATGGGGATAAGAAGGATAGAATTGGATGCATCATACTACGATCTAGCCCTACAAATCCAGAAGAATCATCAGGATGTATATATATATATATGTATGATACATGTAGGATATAGTGGGGATACAATGGGAGAAAAATGAATATGATTCGCGGAGTTGTAAAGTGAACACCCAAACTTGGACGACGTAGCCCGATCTATCCAGAAAAATAATGGTGATATATACATGTAGGACATGGTGGGGATGAATCGCGACAAAATCAATCATTTCATGCAACTGCCATAACGAACAATATCGGGATAAACCCCCAAAAATATGGTTATGGGTCAAAACCCAGGTACCCTAGGTACCCTAAATTAGGTGGCTAATGGATGATTCTTCCCCAAAATAGAGGAATAAATATAGGTTTTGACATGTTTTGACCCATCCCCATATTTTTCATCAAGATCCCCGCGCTCCAAGGGGGTCCGTGGTCCCCACGAAAGTCGGCCAAGCACCGCCAGCCTGGGGTTTTTCATGGGGGAGATCATGGGGATCCTATCATTCAGCATCCAATGTCTTTTGGAGTCCGTCATGATCTGCTTAATGAGGTATACAAGTGAGGACAACTTCAAACTTCAAAAATATGCCTTACTTGTGCCATTTTTGATGAGCCACACTCTAGACTGTGAAGAAACATGAACGTCAGTTTGTTGATCATCACTGGTAGATGGAATACCCACCAGGATAGTGGAAACAACATTGAACATCTATGGTGTGGAGACAACAGAACGTTGACGCTATGATTATCAACATGATGGTATCGGCATAGGTCAAAACCCAGTTACCGCGCTGTTCACAATTCCTAAACCAGGCTTTCTGGGTTGGGGGCCCACCTTCCACTTTTTGGGATATCACCCAAGCTGTGTAAGTCGGTGAAGATAATAAGAGGCGAACTGTTGGAGCTATGGTGGATATATCTATAAATTCTCATTGGATGGGGTCAGGGTAACATACAACGACAAACTCTATATAAACTTATATAAACCAAAAATAAAACATACATTTTCATAATTTAATACTTTTTTAAATAAATTGTATACGTATCTATGGTAGATCTTGGTATCTTTAGACCATCAACACACAGAAACCGCGGGGATCCTTTTCTGCTGAGTTCCCAGCTGGATTGATGGCAAAAACGGCCAAGAGAAGCAGCAAGGCCCATGCTCCAGCCACCTGGGAAGAGGGGAGGTTTTTCTTGGATCTTGATGGATTTTTTAAGGAAAATTACCATAACTCATAATAGAATGTAATGGATAGATCCACCATGATAGATGGATCCAGTTGAAGGTTGGATGGATGTTTAATGGATTTTTACTGGATCTTCATGATGTTGCTAACGGATCTTGATGGATTTTGATGGATTTTGAGGGATGTTTAACGGATCTTGATTGATTTTCTTCAACAAAAACATGGATAAACTCATGTGAAATTCACTTGAACAAACAAAGGACATGTGACTACTTGGAGGATTATCCCACTTCATAAGTGGTCAATAGCCATTGTTGTAGCCCATTTATAGATGGGACAACCCACACACCAGGGTTACGTTTACCAGTTGCGCCGTGGAACGATCCTCCAAGTATTTCCATGTATTCCATAAGCAAATCACCTTTGTTGTTACCATCTGGTAATTAAACGTAGCTATTGAAAATGGCCATGTATAGTGGATTTTCCCATCAAAATTTCCCATAGTTATGTTAGTTTACCAGAGGGTAGTTGTGTGTTCAACACAGGCCCTGTGACCAAGCTGACTGACTCATGCATCTCCAAGGTGATGACGAAAAAAATGACCCCTGGCCTGAATTGATAGGATTCAGCCATCATCATCTGTTTGTCTTGGTATATAGATATAAGATACGTATGTGAATACACATATATATATAAATATACATATAATATATAATATTTAGAATATATAGAATATCTATATATGGAATATATAGATATATAGAATATATATATAATATACAATACATATATATATATACATAATATATATAGAATATATGTATATATAGAATATATGTGTATATATAGAATACACATATGTATATATATATATGTACAATGGATACAATGGGATTACATACTTTCCGAACATGGAAACTACATATATATATATATATACATAATCACATTGTATCCATTTTTGGTCGGCTTTTTCTCAATGCCATGCAGGGACCCGGACCATGAGTCGTCGGCGAAATGCCTCGTGCATCTCCATGGACTGTGTGGACCGTCTGCTATCTCTATGACACACCTGAAAAGCCATGGATTTCTGGAGGTTTCTGGGTAAATCACCTGAAATTTCTGGATAAATTATCTATAATGTGGATAAAAGAATAATCAACCACCCATTTGGGAATGGTAAACATACCACCTATGTCTGGATGTTTCTGGGTACACTCCGGTGTCATCAAACGTAGCTGGCTGGAAAATCCACCATCTAGTTCGATGATTTTCCCACTAAAACCTCCAAAAATGGGGATTTCCCAGCCAGCCAGGTTTGATTACCGGAGGGTAAATCATCTATAGATGGGGATACGATCTGGGCATTGGAAACTCATCTGGGTCCTGAAAGCCGAGATGGGTTTTCAAACGGTCGGGTTTCACCCACGACCTCAGGTACGTTTGAAAATGGAGTATTTTTTTGGTCTTCCAAATGACCATTTTAATAGGGATAATGGGAGGAATCCATTGTGGAAGTAAGCTATCTTCAGACTAAACTCAGGTACGTTTGGCGGGTCAACTGGGTAAATATAGAGCTAACATAAGCAATTTACCATCCCAAAAGTGGCTACCATTGACCTTTTTGGTGTGTTGGGGCAACCCTATCATAACAAATAAATTCATATGGGCAACAAATGAATCCGTGGGATTAGTAGGATTCACCAATCAACAAAATCGATACGTGCCATGGTCGAAACATGGGATGGATGGTCTATGGTCATCCATCCTATAGTGGGAATCCTGAAAAATGGGTATAAGAAACCCTATGAAAATGGATTGATGACCATCTCCCAATATGGCTATGTAACTCAACTTTTGATCATGGCACCTATGGCTGTGGATCAAAATTAGGGTACTAACAGTACCACAAGACTGTAAGGAGCCTGAGCATGAACATGATACGAAGGAATGGACAGGTGAGTGAGATGTTGTCGCAGCGAATGCATTCTCCAAACCGCCATGTGGAGTTTTCTTAAAATTTGGAACCCCAAAATTGCCCAAAATCCACTGGTTGTGGCATCATGTTCCACATTAAAGGGCAATTTCGGTTCCATTTTGAGACAAACCCATGAAAAGGTCTCCCTCCCATCCCTCAAAGTCTGGAGAACGCCACAAGCCTCCCAACCGATCCAGTGGTTGAAGTTCTGGGTTAATTACCCTTTGGTAACATAGCCATGGAAAATCCCCGAACTAAATGGAGGTTTATAGCTGGGAAAATCATCCAAAATTAGACATTTTCCATGGCTATGCTAAATAATCAGAGGGTACTTGCAACTGATTGCCACAAGAGAACAAGTTGCAACTAGTTACAACACTCAAACAGCTCAAAAGTTCCAATAGCATCCAAAAGCTGTATAGGACGACCAATGTCCCAACTACTTCAAACTAGTTGTTCAGTTGCATGGATGCAATTAGTCATCAGTTCCAACTAATTATACTTCTTGGTTCCAGCTTGGTATTCATTGATTGACTTTCCATCAGGTCCTGCCAAAACAGACCAGGTCTTCAAAGATACGATAGCTGGCAGTACTAACTAGTTCCACTTGGGCGTCTTCAATAAAATCATATTTTCATGTATTTTCCCATTTTTGGACAAACCGCATATATATAGCCCATGTTGCTGGTTACATCCAATTATTACTTCATAGGTTGGTTGACATCCACCCCTTTGGGCATAGGCTTCACCAATTGGCCCTTTTCAGTAGTGTGACAAACTTCTTGGTGGCTGAAATCCCCATTCGCGCGGGTGTCTGAACATGAATTGTACACGCATAAAATTGCACTTTTTTTTTTTGATGGGGAAAATGGGCTTTGAATCCGTTCGAATAGGATTACATATTCTACATGTTCAGATCATGACCATTTATGGTTTGCTATCTTTTCAGAGCCCATGTTTCGTTCGAATGCACATTTCCCAATCATTATGGAACTCAATCCACCGTGTCAAACCTCATCATCGGGGACGAGGATTTGTCTGGTCTCTAGCGTCTCCTGAGGGTAGCAGAAATCACCAGTTGGGATAAGATGGAGATATTGTATGATTGTATAGACCAAATACAGGTTTGTCTGAACATTTAGCGGGAAATTGACGATTAGTCGTCATCATCCCTATGAAAATTGACATTTGGGGGGTATGCCTTGTTTTCAGGGAAACCCAGATGGTATCATGATACAGTGGTAATAGGAGGTATACTTAGTACTGCTGAAATTCCAATATACCAGTTTTGAATGGGTAATAATGGCTGACAGTGGTTGATCATGTAAAAAAATGCTGTTCATGGCTAATAATGGCTAGTAATGCCTTCCCCCATTCATAGAAAACATTCCCCAGAAAACATGGTGTTCGATTCGGGATGAAACCTCTATTTGGAACCATAGAATGGAGGTGTTTAATATGAACTGGGCATGGATTACTTGCATAATCTCTTCAACTGAAGAAATAATTGTGAATCTGACTTAGAAACTATCTTAGTCTGAGTGGAAGAGATACTTGAAATCTACATATTCATATTAATTGTGGAATGTGAAACTTTAAGAAAGTGTCCAATGTGAAGAATCCAAGGAGTAAACACGATAAGAATGTCACTTCCACTGAAACCTATTTATATAAGAACATCCAATGATGAAAAACTGAAGCTAATCCATACTGAATCCATATGGAATGGCAATGGATTTTGATCCTTTGTATCTATGTTCAGGAAAGAATAAACTTGAACAATATTCAAGAAAGAAGATGCTGAAACAAACATGATTGAGGTGTCTTGAATGATATAGAAGATATTCAAATCGACACCCTGATTCATTGTTGGATTGATGTTTTGGAAGCCCTTATCAAGGCTATTTGATACTAGAGGGAGGAGCTTCAAAGGCTGTTTCTAAAAATCGAGGGCTCAAAGTCAAAGTAGAACTTCGGTGCGGAGGTTACTCAGCAATTTTAGATATAACGGTAACACAATAAATGATGATCCAAGAACATGCAAACGATGTCGATGCCACCACCACCAACAACCCCAACACCAACACCAACACCAACACCAACAAAATCATCATCATTGCCAGCATTGGATTCATTGTCATAATTGTCGTCATTGTCGAGTATATCACATGTCACATACCATATATCACCATTAGTATCCTTATGTTCCTATGAACTGGTACTTAAATCTCCATATCCCTATTGTCGAACCATTGTAGATCATGATCCCGTGGCACCTTGAGATTCTCCAATGGAACTTTCGGCACCTCGCGAGTGGTGGGAGAATTCAGAGCGGGGCTCGCAACCCTCAGTGGAACCTTTTGACCGATACACTTCTAAGTTCTCTAAATATGCTTTCAGGGTGTGCATACATACATACACATAAAACATAAATATATATATATCTGAATGTGTGCCCGCAATACACATACATGTTATGTGTGTATTTGTATATACATACTTGCGTTTTAGAAATGAATGTATATACATATACATATGTTAATATACATATATGTATAGCAACTCCCAAAAAGATATAGAAGCAAAACCTACTAAAATATTTGTAACTTTTCTATATCTTTTGGGCTTAAGATGTGTAGAACTAATATCATCAATATCATCACACACGATTCATTGGCTGTTGGCCAACCGCACATCATCAAGTCAAAGCACCTGCGACCTCTCCACGTTGGAGTTTGGAACCTTGCAGAAAAACGGGCATCGGAGGCAATACAGCGTGCCTATGTCATTGAAGGTGTCGGTTCATCTGATGTGTACATACATGAACCGGTTAACACTCGTGGAAAAAACTTTGTATATATAGACATGTATGTATATGACAACCTTGAACATATAATATATACACTTATATAGTTATATATATATATATCTAATCTTGCAATCATGCGACACGTACGAACAATAAGGATCTTACTACAGATCTCACAGCATCATTTGTGGCACCATCCCAGTGAACAAGAACTTCCCCAAGTCCAACAACTTGCAGCAAGTCCCAGACAGGTCATTTTTTGTTCATAACAATGACAGGCAGACATTTAATAAGAGATTGATAGAGTTTGTCTATTTCTTCCTCTTTCTAACTCTATGTGTTTTCTTTCCTTTTTTTTACTGTAGTTCCGCTCATGACCTTCCAACCTCTTGAAAAAAGGATAGCATAGGATAGCCCGAAATTTCTCGCTGGATTCTCGCTCCAGGTGATGCGCGTCGTGTCAGGGGCTCCGGACTGGCGACATGACAATACCCAGTTTGTATACTGTGTTTGGCCTGGAAGGTGACACGAACATGGCAACTGTGAAGGGCAAATCACGGTTTTAGCATTGGAAAGCATCAACAAAAAGGGCTAGAAGATCTGCGGAAAACCTCCAGATACAAGGGAGTGAAACGAAAAAACATAGAATGACATCATTTGGGTATGGGTCAAAACCCTTGTGTAGTTCACACCATTTCACAGCTTAAGTGTTTCTGGATGTTCATCCCCCCGGTCACATGGGTTTGATCATGGCTAGCGTGAACGATCCTCATGTGCCGAATATCCAGCTCAATCCCACTTTTTGTTGATTACTCAATAGATTGGGTTAAGGGAAAACTTACGGGAAACCATGGATTTTCCTAGGAAATATGGAGGTTTCCTGTAAATTTTCCCTTAACCCAATCCAATGAATTACATACCATTTTCTCAAAGGTATTCACCAACTAGCACTAAGATATCATAACACCCATAGAGATCGAACAGTACTTCCAGCATACTTTCCAGGTGTCCACTATTTCCCGCATCTTTGGTAAAGGACGTTGCTAGAATATCAAACACCCCCATTCTATGGTCCCCAAATATGTGTTTTCTATCCCCAGTCGAAAAAAAACTAGTTTCTCGGGGGGGATCAATGTGAAGGGGGGAAGGGATTAGTGGCCATTATCAACCATGAAAATAGCCGTGATGAACCACTATCAAACACTATTAGCATCTATTAGCCATTATCTATCATTCAAGATTGCTATATTATAGAGATTTTATCAGTACTAAGTATACCTCCTATTATCATCTATTATCTATTACCATTGTAATACCATGTGGGCTTACAACTTCCGTGAATGGTTGGACCGCGCCTGGAGTCGTCGCCGACGGTCAGCCCCATCTAAGATGGGAACGCCATCGGCACGACGCCATCGTGTCCCGAACGGCGCGTCGCGTTTGTCGAAACCAACGGTGCCCAACCGCAACAAGCGTCCCTGTGAAGAGTGGGCTTGATGGGCTTTTTGGGTATCTGTTTGAACTGCGGTAAACATGGATATTTATGGTTTCTGGGTAGTTGGCTTCTGTTTGAAATATCTTTGATGTCAAAACGGCTTAAGAGTTGGAGAGGTGTCGTTGACATTGGGCCTGCTGAAAGTTGACGCAGGCTGGAAACATCCCCATAGACCCAGGCCAAAAACCTCTTGCTGAGGGCCGGCAGGACGATGGTGCGTCAAGTCATGAACGAAGTCATCTGGAATCACCTTCCAGGAAATAACTCGCATCAAATTCCATTGTCTCCCATAATGAACCCTTTTCATTTCTCGGGGGACGATTTTTTGCCTCATTGCCAGGTCCTCTAGCGGCCCATATTTGATAATTAAGTTTGCTATGGTACATGGGGAGGGCCCATTGCCACAGTTCTTACCTCAAGTCTACGTAGCATGGATTCAACAAAATGCTTCATTTCTCCTGATGGCACCATCATCTCCTGATGGCAGTCTCTCCTGTCATCATCAATGCTGTCCGTACCCTCTGAATCGTGAGACTTTCAGCGAGCCTTCCAACATGCTCCTGTATCGCTTCAGGGGGACAACCACTCATCACATGTTATCATATGTTATCCATGACATATACCCTCTGGTTATTTAACATAGCCATGGAAAATGGCCCATTTATAGATGATTTATGGTGATGTACCTATTATAAATGGGGATTTTCCATTGCTATGTTAAATAACCAGAGGCTAATTTGCAGCTTCTCGACTTCCGCTCTGAGCAGCACCAACCCCCATTGGTGGATGAATCGGAAAAAGCCCAGGTCATGGAGGGTCTCCCAAAAAATTGGACGATGATGACCTGCTTCTTGAGTTTGTTCACCAGTCGCTCGTCCTGAGCTGAAGAAGAATGGCCCAAGGGGGCCCTTGGTTCAGAGGGGAAGATGTTGCATCCAAGTGTTGAGAAGGATGATAGGTATTGATGAATCAGTGGCCTTCCCATGTACTCCAAACATGGTATGTATCAACTTTTAGATTCAACATAGACATACATAGACCACTTTTCCGGGTAAATATACCAGCACGAACAAGTAAACATACCGACAACGGCCGCACTTTTGGTAGACCTACTCGGGATGATTACCCACTGGCCCCACTTGTCTCGAACGCAAAATTACTGTCGAGAATGGCTGGGTACAACAAACATCTTCATGCTTATTGGTCAATCCCCATTGCAATGCGGGTACTAAGTATTATTGGTAATGATTGTAATCCAGTCATCATTGATTATTACTCCATGAATAGTTTATTGCCGTGGATAACTTGCTCCAAATGTCTAACTAAATAAGGTTCAAGGAAAAAAGGTCACGAACCTGAAATGAGGTCATTTGGGATTTCCCCAACTAAATCTAAAAACTGATAATCATTTAAAGAAACTTCAAGAGGTGAGATCGTTTTAATTTACAGTACAAGTACCTAGAACCATTGGATAAGTCGTCATTGTTGTCGATCAATTCACTATCACATATGATAGCCTCATAATGCACCATTGAATCCTACTTGATCTCATCAAAACCAACAATTCAAAAATACAGTCGGTTATTTCTTTTTATATACATACTATCATATCCCCATGATGTCACCATGTTTGTCTATATCATTCCCATGATGGTTCAAATCTTGATGGACATCCCATACTATCCCGTTATATGCCCATTTTTATCCCCATTACATCCCCAGATCCTTGATGATATCCCTAAATGTCATCGTTGATTTACATTCCCATGATATTCCCATCTACTGGTGGTTAGATCCCCGTATACCCATATCATATTGCTATGAGCTACTGTGAAATCCAATTGAAGAATATGTATACCGCTGCCTATACGTACATGTAATTACATGTATATGTATATATATATATATAATATATATGTATCATATCCCCATTATATCATCACACTTGTTGCTTACATTCCGGTGCTTTTTGCTTCTGCAAGGGAAATCCGTGGACAAAACACCGCGAGACAAGAAAAAGCAGCAGTCCGACACCTCTAGAGCTTCCTCCACATCCTCAACATCCGCTTTCCGCCAGGCCCTGTCCCGGAAGAACCCGCGTGCGTCGAAGTCTGAAGGATTTTTTTCACCAATGAAAATGGTGATAAAAGTGGGATGGAATAGTGACATTCATGGGGATAAAACCGTGTTTCTTTTGCTTTTGCCAACTTCATATGCGAGACGGTCAAAACATGGAATTCTTGGTTTACAGTATGGTCATCCGTTCCAAATGAATCCAAACATTATGGGCATATAGATTCTTATGAATGGATTGATGACCATCCCCAATATGAGGGTATATAATCCAACTTTGCACCATGGCACATATGTGGGATGAAGGCGTACCTGATTCACTGATGGTCACATTAGTGGTGTATCACTGCGAATAGCTATACAATGGCAATATATTAGTGTTGTGTTCACAAAATGAGGGACCTTATAAACGCTATCGTGAGAACGCAGGGAAATAATTCCCACTGTATATTATGCTTTCATTTATTGTGATTATATCCACAATGTCAACTTCCTGGCTGAATTACAGACAGCTCACCAACCTACAATGTTTGGCTGTTTGGTGATGATTCCCCAAATTCGGTGACGTTGCGAAACAACTCCCAATACACGGTAGTTATAAGGGAGATATTCCCCAACATCTATTCTTCTAATTGAAAACAGCTTTCACTGGTTCATTTTTCCCGAGAAATGCACAGGAAAGTTTGGATTTTCCAGCAGAAACCGGGGGTTCCCGAAAAAATTGCCGCACACGAATCCCAGGACGCATTGATCTTCTGATTCAAATCAAAGTCTAGCTTCTGAGAATTCAGATTAATTCAGTGATTGCTAATCTTAGGTAATCTTAGATAGCCCATGTTTCAGCTGTATGGTCTTCCGGCATCCAAATTGCAACAAAATCAACTTGTATTAAACCATATTAAACCACATACCCTCTGGTAAACTAACATAGCTATTGAAAATGTACCATTCATAGTGGATTTTCCCATTAAAAATGGTGATTTTTCATAGTTATGTTAGTTTATCAGAGGGTATTCTGAGGTTTTATACAAATAATTCCAACTTTTCGCTGGTTACATCCCCATGATTCTTGATTCTTCGGTGATATACCTCCACGAAACATCCTGCTTGGGGGGGTCCATCCCACTTAGCAAATGGGTTATACCCCCCAGGTGTATATGAAATGTCCCCTAGTATACATGGGATTATATGGGTTATATGGATTATGGATGATAAACCACTTCCTATAGGTGGGATCCCATTCTTTACTCAAACCGGACCGAGCAATTGCCGCCTCTTGGAGGGCTTTTTGCCTTGCTTCTGCACCTTGGGAGATGATCTGCTCAAGATCATTCCAGAGAACAGCGTTTCAGTTTTGCACGGTATCTGGCTGTAGAAAGACCAAGGCAAATTTGAGATGGATTCTCACCCCCAGTTCACCAACTATATCAAGTCGAATGGTAGAAGTGAAAAGTATTGAAAAGTCATGGTAGAGATCAAAGTTTTGTCGAATGCCTTCTGAACAACACATTCTGGCAATCCCCACCATATAATCACTGCGATATCCATCCTCAAACTTTCTCCATCATCGCCAAGATCCATTTCAGCTGGTATGACTTCCCACCATTACCAAGTCTGAACATCACTTTCATCATGTATCACTTGGGACATGTTAGACTATGTCCATTCTCAGGACGTCAGACATCTGTCCAGAAGATTGATTTCAATCCACTTGGGGGTGCAGTTGAAGTTGCAAAATGGTATAACCATTGTTACGTCTACCCCCATAAGTTGCGATATAATCCCTATAACTATGGTGCTACATCCATGATGCAGCTGATGATGAAGGTGACCCTGACCAAACATCCGGTAACTGAGACCACTTCTGGAGAAGCATCACGTTCTTCTGGCTTGATATCCATATCCCCAATTGAAAAAAAATTGCAATGGTGGCAATGGAGCGAACCCATTTGGTATCTGTAAAAAACGGATCTCTTCCATGAGCCAGTCCCCAAAAAATAGACAAGTAAAAAACAAGCTGCTCCAACAGTGATAACTTCCTTGTTCATCCTTTTAGGTTTTGCTATATGCTGTAACCCATCGCTCGACGACCCGTGAGATCCTGTGGGTCCCTTGTTCACGGCACCTTTTTTCCCTTCTCCACTTTCCCCTTTTTGCTCCCCATGGCCTGGGGGCGGTGACGACGGAAAACATGGCTGCGGAACCTAGAAGAAGTGCCAGTTTTTTAAGGGTAGATGAACCAAAATAGATAGACATTGAATCAACCCTCAGCGGCAAAGAATCAACATATCCAGGAATCAACAATGTGTTTGTCCAAACATGTGGGACCCCCCCAACAAGGGTTGAAAAAGCAGGACATCAAACGGCAAATTTCAGGGATCTTTCATGGAAAAGTCACCGTTTATCACAGTAAGAAGCAAGTCGACCAAAGCTCTGTGATGAATCACTCAATAACCCATATTCCTGAGATATACATCCATATGGCTGGGCTATATCCCAGATATTCGTGGCTTATATGGTTATTGCTTATTACCCACTCTTTCTCGGCTCTCAACATCACAAGGCCACCCCTGTGCCTGGTCGGAGTGCGACACCCCACAACAACCCGTCCGGTGCTGAAGCCGGAGGTTTCAGACGGTCTCGGGTCTCGGTCTATGGGTTTGTCTGAAGACCGGGTAATGTGGCATACCCAATGCCAGAACCCAACCATTGGGGGATGGTTGGACAACCACCCATAGATTGTTTTTGGTATTGTTTATGAAATTGTGTTTACCATATTGTGCACAATTCCAATTCATTATCATTGACATTTTTCCAGTCATTTTGGGGACTATCATTTGGAAAATGGGGTAGATCCCAAAAAATCATCACCCATTCCAATTGATTATCAATGACAATTTCGTGGAATCTACTCGATTTTTTGGGTACACCATGGTACACCTCACTTAGGACAAACCCGCGAAGCTTGAGCAGCACATCAGCACAAGGCCTTAAGCCTTGCGTCGCTTAGTTTCTCTCGAATCTGAGAAAAACAGGGGATCTTAGTGACCCAAGACTTCATCAGTTTTTGAAGCAAGTCTTCATGTGCTGTGTGCAAATCCTTGGAGGCGACCCCCAACGCTTTTTGCACGGCTTGTGAATCGTCGCTTCAATGAGTGCAACTTTGGCAGGTCAAAGAAAGTCCACTTTGCTCCGTGCCTGATGGCAGCTTTCTGGGCACCTTGGGAATCCCTTTAAAGGCCCCAGGTTCGTTGCCAAACGTATTGTAAATATGCAAGTATATATAATACATCATGTGTATATACACATTTACATGTATACATACTGTATACGCACATTGTACAAATGATATCTACATGCACGTATGTGTATATGCTTACATATACATCTAAATATCGCTTCGCAAATGAAATTGTGTATATATATATATACAATATGATATACTACATGATACATACATACAAGTATTGTATAAGATACTTATCCAGTGCTGTTGGTTGGACAGGATTGGCCCATGATTTGGTACCTCAAACATCAAACACACGCAATGCCATGATTGATCGAGGTGGTGACATCGGGGTACTGGTTTGCTGGTTTCATTCCAAAACATCTTAGTTCACAAAAACCCAGTGGGGAGATCAGCTGGAAAATCCCTGACCTTCAGGTCGATTTTCCACAGGTTTGCTCAAAGTTGGCAAGTTCAAGCGGCATTAACAATCAAATCCCGAGTGTTGCTGGTGAAATCCTGATGATTCCCCTGAGTGATTGGAAGAAATCGCCAGTTGGTAGATGGTGTATCCTCTGAAATAATCCTATTATTTACAGCGTTTCATAGTTATGCAATAAATATCTGTTTTAGCAACGGGCAACCAATATTTAGTCCCAAGATAAAAGATTGCCTGGTGCAGTTTCACCCAAGTAGACACTGCCTAAAGTTGCTAGTCAAAAAAAAAAATCACATACTTACCCAACTGGTGATTTCGCAACCATCCACCGTATCCCCCCTGGTTGATCCCCCCACTTCATCCCACCTTCGCTCGGCCAGCTCTGCCCTTCGAAGAACAGGGCAGAAGCAATGCCGCGCCCGGCATCTGCACCATGGATTCGTCCCCAAGGTGTGACGGAACACATTTTGATGCTACAGATGTCAGCAATGAGATATATAATAAATAGACAATTCATAGTCGTAACCTGTGCTGATTATCTGATAATGGTTGGTTGTTCTCTGATATTTGGTTATTCTTGATGCAACCACTACAACAAATTGCTGTACAGCAAGGCCAAGGGGGGGCTATAAGGTGAAAAGAAGGCAAGCAGGTGTAGTTGCAAATTTGCCAGAAAGCCATGTGACTGAGGACACCTGAGGGTACCCCCATCTAGTGGAAACTCATTAATATTCCATCAATCTTCCAGTCATCAACATCTTCCACTCATCTCAATTCATATCTATTATTGGATAATGATTATAAATACCCAACCATCAATAAATCAATATGTCAACGTTGGAAATACTAAAAGTTGGTATCAACATATATCAATGATAAAAAACATTCTCCAATGATTCATCCATCGTGGTTGGTTTCTTTATCCTCATTATCCCTCTGGTAAATTAACATAACTATTGAAAATCACCATTTTTGATGGGTAAATCCACTATTTCTATGGCCATTTTCAATAGCTATGTTTGATTACCAAAGGGTATAATGTTGGTAAAGCAATGGTAAACCATCCCCAATTTTATCATAAATGGCCATTTTCAATAGCTATGTAAACATTTACCAGATGGTATCCTCATTATCCAACCATCAAGAAAAATGGCTTCTCCCATCGCCACAAAGCCTGCTGCATCTGCATCCAGCGTAAGAAGGGATTGCCTCGGATCTGATCCTGGCGAGACGTCGTCTCGAAGACTCAGAAAACAACGTCAGCAGATTAGTTGGGGAAACCCTAACATGATCACCTTGGATTTGCTTGAGGAACCCCAACAAATAGATTATGTAAATCCAAGGTGATCTTATATAGGGAATATTATATAGATATAGATATAGATATAGATATAGATAAAGATAAATATATATATATATATACACTATATCTATATAATATTCCCTATAGATCCCCCAAGTAGTGCATTTCCCATTGGGAAACATAAACGATCATAGACTCAGCGATTCCAGGTCACTGGGGATCTATTGAATTCTATCCATCATGATGAATCTTAAGATGCTGTCCAGTAGACTCTTAAAAACCATCATTATTGTGTATCATTAGAGATTATTGATACTGGTTTATGCTGATCATTGATCATGGTTGATAATAATCATACTGATTGTACATAATCAAATATGACCAATCTGTACATAATAAATGATAATGGGTAATATTAAGATCTTGGCTGACTCATAGTTGTACTGATCAATTTACATTGTCTATTGTCATTGATCTTGGTTTGATTCGAATCATGGTTGCTTAAATCATAGATCACAAATCATTACTTAAGATTATCACACAACTATTCTGGTCTATTCTTATTTAGAATTTAGAATGTTAAAAGTCAACCAACTACAGCAATCTAAACAACCAATCATAAATCCATGACATCAACCAACCTCCCCGGGCCCCCACTCTCCTGCACCATCTTGGCCGCTGCTTCAGCCCGTCGCGCCGCCTCGCAGCAGGCAGGCGGCTGCGCCGCGCAGCCACCGTTGTCCTGCCGCTGTCTTGGGATATCCACCCAAACATGTACCCTCTGGTAAACTAACATAGCTATTGAAAATGGCCATAGAAGTAGTGGATTTACCCATTGAAAGATGGTGATTTTCCATAGTTATGTAAACGTTTACCAGAGGGTATAACAACTGCCAGTGATGCCAGTTGGACACTTGGAAACAAATTGTGAAAATCTCATCGAACCAGTAGTGTGATTTTTCATGAAAACCAAGAGTGAAACCCAATAATTGGTGTGATATGGAATACCATCCTGGGAACAAGTTTGCTATGATATTTCATGATCCCAGTGGTAACTGTTGATTTGTTGAGGGACCATCCAAGTATAAACAGTTCTGGGAAATACGGTGGAATATGGTCCTGAATATATAATACTGTACCCTCAAAGAGCAACAGGGTATACGTATAATACTCGTTCAAAATACTAGACAAACATTCAGGTTTTTGTATTCTGTGCACTGGATATGGGGTATGAACAGGTTGTGTGAAATTATTGCAGGGATGAAACCCGCTTTAAGTTGGGAACAGTGGGTGAGATGCCCATCTCTGGCTGTCTTGATGTCTTGATGGGATAATACCAGATTTTCCCACCCAACTTGTTTGGTTAAATTCCCGCTTTAGCTGATTCTACCCCCTAGTTGTCACGGTTAAATCTGCAAAGTCAGGATGTCTGATGCTTAAACTTTTAATGTTTCATGCTTAATAGGCTTTTGTTGTCGTGTAAACGTTGTGTGTTTAATTTATGGTTCAATTGCAACAATTTTGCTTGAACTTCCATTCTTGATTGCTACATCACAATTTCTGTTGATCGAACTAAAGTAACACCTGTGATCAAGTCCCCATCTGTTTTCAAATGACATTTTTTCTCCTTTCAATTCCTATTCTTTCTGGATAAATTAGAATATTTCACGAATCTGCAATGTTGGGCTAATTTGGAAGAGTTACCCCCAATCTAATTCCCATCATTCCAGCGATAGTTATCTAGATGCATTGCTTTAGATCACCATTGTTGTGCCTCAACTTCTCATACACCAGGCAATTTACCCAGTTTCTATCTGGTAGACACCCTTTGTTCGTTGAATTCCTATTTTTAACGACACGATCTCCATGTTTGTTACTTGAACTCCCAGTCTGGTTTGTTGTATAATCGCCTATCTTTGTTACTCAAGCCTCTTAAGCCTCCACATTGGATATTTTTTATGGCAAATGGCCAGCTTGTTTGGTTTAAGCTGCCATTCATGCTTAAACCCTCATTTTCCATCATCAAAGCACCATGTTTCCATGGTCAAACCGCACTTTTTGCTAGTTCTTTCCTAATTTTGGTGCTTCAAACGTCAAGTTTCCATGGTTCGATCATGTTAGATCCCTCTTAAATCATCTTAAATCACCATTTTTCATGGGTAAACCCGCCATTTTTTTGTCGCTTCAGCGTCGCGTTGCGGATCGTCCGTCCTTGCCCAGGCCCTCGCGACGCCGGATCTCCATCTCAGCTCCCACGGCTGGGCAGCTGGCGCGCGCCAGTTGAGCCTTGGGGATTCAACCGGTGATTTAATGGGGATATACCCTCTGGTGAACTAACATAGCTATTGAAAATGGTGATTTATAGTGGATTTTCCCAATAAAAATGGTGATTTTCAGTAGCTATGTTAGTTTACCAGAGGTTATAGTGATGGGAGAAATGGGATTATGATGGGTATTATGATGGGTATTATGATGGGTATGGGAGAATGGGATCAACTGAGAATATCATGGAACATGGGTTTGTCTGCAAATTGGCTACCCCCAATTCCTATGCATTAAAACCTCAGTTTCCTGATTTTTCAATGGCTATTTATGGGTATCCCCTACAAACCCACATGGGAATTCAACCACGAAAAAATGGTGATTTAAGTATTCTGATGGGGGTAAAAAGTCAGATTATTGTCAAAAATGATGATATAATAGGAATATACTTGGATTTGTAGTATGATGGGTATCTAGTGGGTATCTAATGGAATATACTGATAAGATACTGGTCATTTTCTGGGAATATCATGGACCATGGGGATTCAACCACGGAAAAAATGGTGATTTAATGATTTTACTGGGGATAGAATGGGATATAACGAATGGGATATAACTTTATAACCAACAGTCTACAACACCAATAATGAGTTGTGCTTGCTTGAGTCATGATATAATGAGATGATTTAATTGGGGTATAAATGGGATATAATGGGTACATTGTGATTGAATGGGGATATAATGCGATGTAGATGACCAAAAACGAGATATAAGTACAAATCATCCAATAGCCGGTGGTTTTACCCAAGAAAATGCTTGGTTGACCATGTTTGAGCAGCAAAATTGTGGTGTTACCTCCCCCAGATTGCTAGCTAAGTTGGTGTACAGTAGTTCGCTTTAAGCGTGCTAGAATCTATGGTAGAAATATCTATAGTCAATGGGTTTTTCCAAACTTATGACTCATCTGTTAAACACGGGGGGTTCACCAGCAATACCTGCAATGATTTAGGTTTAGCATTTGGTGCTTTACCAACATATATGGTGGTTTACCCTCTGTTTATTTAACATAGCCATGGAAAATCCCCTGTCAATGGAGTTTTATAGCTGGGAAACTCATCCAAAATTAGCAATTTCCCATGGCTATGTTAAATAACCAGAGGGTAAGTAATGAATAATCCAATCCCCCTTTCATATTAAACACCTCCTTACTGACCCTGGTGAAATGTATTGGATTCATGAAACTGGGGTCCCACAGAATATCCGGGGGAGGGGATAGTTAGCAAGGGTTACTATCACTATCTGTCAGCAACATCTGTATTTCTCTTAACATTCCTTGGGGTGAATACTGAGTGTCAATTATTTAGTCTGGTTTGGGCAACTACAGTGGGATACATATAAAGGCACATGGAGGGATTGACAACTGATCATCACTGGTTAGAAACCATGCTCATAGCCCATTGAGATTCTTGGAGAAGGAAGGAGTCTTGCTACCTGGGTCATTGGGGACTATGAGCTAACCCATATCAGTGAAACCTATCAACCAACTAGTATAATGAGATGGGATAGGGTATTTTCAATGCATCAAATACTGGGTGCATGTTCAAATTCACTGCAGAGGGATGAATAATTCGTTTCGAAACCATCCTTGACAGTGCCTAAACGGTCACAAAGCATGGCCTGGACGAAATGGATTTCCACCCTTAAAAGCTACAGCATGGAACATCGAATATTCTAATCCAAAAACAATGGCAACAAAATCCCATATCCAAGTGCCAAAAAAAATATCCATCTCCAATATATGATAGTGCCATATCCAACTGCTTTTTTTGCTGGACTATAGCCATTATTTCATACCATTCTGGCATTTTTCTGCGATGTCATACATCCCACCAAATTACCACTTTTGTTGGTTAAATCAGCATTTTCCACCACCTTGGTTGATGAAATCCCCATTTTTCCTATGGTTTTCCTATGGTTTTCCTATGGTTTTCCTATGGTTTTCCTATGGTTTTCCTCTGGTTTTCCTCTGGTTTTCCTATTTTTTGGGGCCTCACCTACCTTCAAAGTCGCTTTGGACATCTCTGAGCATCCCTGGCTGGCCGTAGCTTGGGACAATTTCCTTCTGGAAGCGATGGAGCTGGCGCCGCTGCTGGTAGAGATTTCAAGGAAAATCTCAACAGAAATTTCTTTTGTTTCCTTTTATATATATTACACACATATAATCGGTATGATTGACTTAATAATCTTAGTACTTTTAGTAAAGATGTTTTGGAAAACACAAAATACCTGTATAATATGGATAGTCTTAGCGATTTTTCTGTATAATATGGATATGCAGAATTATTTGTCTGCAAAAATATGGATATTCTTAGTGGTTTTTGTGGTTTTCTACAGTTTAGTCTGATGAATCCAAAATTGGTGAAAAGGATGTTTCCGGAACCATTTCTCTAGATGTTGAATGGATGTGGCATGCCGTCTCAGACATGTAACAACTGAGTCTTCAAGCGACTTGTGAACAAATTGTAGTCATTGGATTCTCATGAGATAATTATGGCATCTATAATCATATATTCATATATATATATATATGTATATAGGATAATTATGGGACATTCATGAGATAGTTAATTATGGGACAACTCATGGATATTTACGGGATATTTTTTTCGCCATCTCCCTTTGGGATGGTTGTCTATCTTGGATCATATCCTGAACACCTCCGAATCATTCCGAATCTTTAGATGATCCACTTGGTAAGTATGAAATGAAACACGGTAAATAATGGGATTGTCATAAAGCATCTACTAACTGGTGCAGGATTTCTTCCATCCACAGGATGTTTCTATGTATCATTGTCTCCCCTCTTTCGAAAGTGTTTTCCCATAATATGTTCCCATCAGATGTAGCTATGGGTCAAATTCAAAACCCGAGGGAACCACAGGTTTTAGTATGTGTTTAGTATTAAACATCCAACTATTAGGGTACCTAGTTTTGACCCATACAAAAATGTTCCAAAACTGATATCCAACAGCCCAACAGCAGCACAACGGAAATGCCCTGCATCACCTTCAGGTTCCTCTTCATGGGATCCTCCGAAGCCCAACGAGAAGAAGCTGCTTCGATTTCCTGCTTTGGTGATGTAGCTGGGATGTTTTGAGCTGGGAAATCTGAGTTTTGTGAAGACGTGGGGATTGGATTTTGTGCATCAATGAAATGGTGGAAGTGTTGCGAAAATGGGGCATTCCAAGAGATTTTCCCCAAAGTCTGGGATTGAAGTTGCAGAAGGTGCTTAGGACAAAAGAACTTGCATTTTTTGGAGGAATCCTGATAAATCACTACTTGAGCTGTATAAATCGGGCTGAAGTATAATAATTCACCAACCGGAAATAGCTGTGATCATACGGCCATTTGGGGATGATTCCCCAAATCCAATTCCCACAATTCCAGTGACGTGACGAAATCAGGTCATGATCAAATTCATCCAGAAAAAACATAATTCACAGGGATTCTAGTAGGATATATAACCGACATTAACCGGCAACTTTTACCAACATTAGCCAATATGGGGTTTCCTAAAATAGGGTATTACCCCCCTTATAGCCGTTGGGACAATGATCACTAACCAATGGATTTAGAGGTACCTTATTTTCAGACAAACCCGTATTTGCCAATATCAAAATCCACTTTTTCTTGCAGGCTTCTCCATAGAAACAACAAATACCGAACTGCTTCTCCAGAGCTGCTTTGGCACCTCTGGAGGCGATCAAGGCATCCAAAAGACCGGTGCCATGCCCCATTTGTTGCACGGCCTTGGAGCTCATTTTGATGGAGAACTACGGAGAAATGATGGGATCATGGTTTCATACCCTGAAAAATGATGCAGAAAAGTGAATCATCCCATGACTTTTGTTGGATTTATCAATAAACAAATCCTGGTGAATAATCGAATCATCATAAAGCATCAATGTTTTGGATTCGGATTTTGCCTTTCTATCTTGGGGTTGCTATCACGGATACACTTGTGGTTTTGACTTGAGATATAGAATGGGATAGATATGCATCACACCATGGTTCCGTCCTTTCTATGAAGATAGAAACATAGAATGTGGTAAAACCACATTCTAAAATTGAGACAAAATACCATTTCTGTATCTATTTGGAATCTATTACAATGTGAAAGATACATTGTACTGAACTCCATCCACAATGGACTATATGTAGCATATATAGAGGGATATATACATACATATCATATCATGTGTATATATATGTATATTATATATGTATATATAATATATATTATATAGATACAGTGGTTAGTTGAACAATGTCTAACTTGTCATGAAAGTAGCGGAATCCATTTATTTTCAGAGTTCTAACATGGAAAACAGAGAAAGTAGAAACAACCATTCATGGTGAAAACAAATTTACTTAGTAATAACTTCCATAAACTCCATGAACAATGGAGCATTACCTGAGATTTAAGTATGATGGTTATTACATACACATGAGAACCAATCCAGACATAATGGTTGGTGGTTGAGCCAGATTGAAAAAAAATATGAATCAAATCGATGAGCGGATAAGAAAGCAGTTGAAACCACCAGGCAGGTACAGGTGCTCAAGACATCCCATACTTCTTAGTGAAGGTTAGGATTCGACCTGTCACAACGATAGAGTCAAAGGCAGGAACAAGCCCGATCAAGCCCGAAAGATGACTCCAACTTCATGGCAAAATCCTGATTCATGTGTCCCATACCAACTTTCAGAAATAAGAAGATTAGAGTCAATAGAGCCGTGTTCAAACCCGCAATGTCATGAACATGAAATACTGCTTGGTTAATAGGAAATCACAGCTCATGGATTATGATTATTCCCGAGATAGTGAATACTATCACCAACCAACAGAGGTTTTGAACAATGTTCACTAGTTTGTTAGTCCACATATGTTCACCTCCCATGTTCCCCATCATTTCAGCAGCGCACCACGTCGCCCCCTTGGGACGCGTAGGGACTCCAGCGTACCGTCAACTCATCTCGAACCAAATGGCACTGCTACAGCAGTCACTGACCGAGTGTCACGGGGTGTCTCGCTATTTCCGTTTTGATTTCCGGTTTGTTTTTGCAGCTATGAAGAATCTTCGGGCTACCAATTTCAGGCCATATCATGCCATCTAACAAGTGCATCGAGAAGAACCTTTTTTGCGGATCAGGCAGCTTGCATTAGGTTGGTGAATGCATCGAATTTATTGAAAAAACTCCGCTAATGTCACACAGCCATGCAAAGAGCGATGTCAACCCATCTCGTCAAAATCAGCTGAGCATATGAAGGGTCAAATGAAGGAATTGTTCATCAGGTTTCCTCCATAATATGTGGGAGACAGCACATCACCCTTGCAAACTTTGGCGCTTGCCATCTGAGTTTTGCATTTTGCTGGGTCTAGGACTTTGGCAGGTTCAGGGTGTTTCCAAATCTTTTAACTTGACATATTCCCATGATCTTGCCATGATCTTCCCATAACGGGCTGTAGGGATTGGCCGCATTCGCAATCTTTCGGGACCCAATCTAGCCCTGCTCTCAGCGTAGGGGCGATCCCCAACCTGGTGACCAGTGACCGTCATGCCCCGTGAAAGGACCATTTTGTTGACACTCGGAAAAATGGTGCGGTTAGAGAAATGATGTTTATCAGGGGTAGTTACTATGGGATGTCTCCATTGGTTGATCCTGATTATCCACACTAAATGGCTATAATTGGGATGTAAATCTTCCAGTCTACTCAAGTTCTGCTGCCAGCAACTTATATGAAGAAAATCCGGTGAAATTTTGGGGTTATAAAGGCGGCCCAAGGCAGGTTTGTCATGCCTTTTCGAAATGGATTTTTTAATCCCTATGTAGTCACTCTTTGCAAACTTGACTTGAATCATCCAATGTGGATGCGTCTGAAAATTTAAGGGAACCCCACCAAATCCTTTGGTTTCTCATCATTTTCCCAATTGAAGAATTGAGGCATGGAAGGACCTGGCAACGCTGGTTGGTGCTTGTCGGAAACCGGATCATCATCCATGTTTGTCCTGAAATGGGAGATATAGTAGTATAACCCAATTGAATGCCACTGCTGAACATGATCAATCATCATTTGTTGGGGGTGTCATAAATGTTCACAAAAACCATGGTAGAAACGAATTGAAGAGAATATGAGCCAAACCACCAGCCCATTCTTCGGGCTCAAAAATCCCATCCTTGTGGGAGGACTTTCATTGGGTATACAAGAGGCGAAGGAAATCATCAAGAAGATCCCTTCGATGTCATAATATTGTTTGATTTTGGGTGCCTTTCCATGATTTCTTGATTACTTCTGTCCCTTCGAGATATTCTCGATGTTTTTTTCCAAGTCCCAGTTTTGGTTCTGAAAGCTGGTAAGGATTTCGAAGTTTATTCTTGACCTCCACTCCATTCGTGACATGTCAAATCATTTTGAATAGTTGAATAGTCATTTGGGTTTGTCTGAAAAGAGGATATACCATATACCCCAATTATAGCCATTTAATCAGGATAATCAGGATTAACCAGTGGATTGGGGGTACCCTATTTCAATACTAACCCATTTGCGTTTGGGTCAAAACTTACTCCCAAAAGCATGGATGAAGCTCATCAACACACTCTGTTCTCAAGGGCGGCAGGGTATCTCACGGATTTTTCATCCGTTCGGATTGAGAAAACAACTTGCTTTGGCCCCTCCAATAGCATCCTTTTTTTCGGAAAAAATTAGAGGGACCGGCTTGGTATACCATTTAATGGCACCAAATCATAATTGAATTGGTATACCACGAAATCATGAACCATGGGGATTTATTGGAAATCCCATTAAACCATTAATACCATTACACCATTAATACTTAATACCATTAATCTGGGTACCATCTGGTAAATTAACATAGATCCTGGCAAATAGGGGTTGGAAGATTAGTTTCCTCTAAAAAATACCTATCCTCAGGGTCTATGTTAATTTACCAGAGGGTAAATTATATTAATTCACCAACCAGAACAGTTCGGCTACCACTTGGGATGATTCCCGGAATCCCATGCTTCCAGTGAGGACACGACGCGAGGTCACAATCATTTACCTGGATTAATATCCTATTGAATGCCATGAAATTCTATTTAATTCCATTGAATCACTCCAATATTAGCCATTGAACCATTAGTACGTAGTAATACCTTCAATACCTATCAACTATATCATCATTACCATAGATAATACCATTAATCCCATTGGTAATTAATTTATTCATTATTAATACCATCAATATCATTGGTAATTCTATTCTATTAATCAATTCTTTCCATAGATACTAGATTAATATCCTATTCAATCCCATTGAATCTCATTAGGTTCCATTAAGTCCCTACAAAAGCCCATTAAATCCCCATTGAACCACTAATACCTGATTCTTCCCTTGGTTCTTGAATGCGGACCGTTGACCCGCGACCTTCGCTGCGTCGCGGCATGCGTGGCACCCTGGCGGCTTCGGAGATCATTTAAGTCGCTTTCCGAATGGGAGATTTACATTTCAAGAATGGAAATGTTATAGCTACCCTCTGGTAAACGTTTACATAACTATGGAAAATCACCATTTCTTATGGGAACATCCACTATTTCTATGGCCATTTTCAATAGCAAAATGCAAACGTTTATCAGAGGGTAGTTACTGGGCGGTTCATCGGACTAAGAGGGATATATCCCAGTTGTAAGTGGGATAAGTAGGGTTTATCCACAGAAAAAACTGGGGTTATAACCTACTTACTAACTGGGATGAACCATCAAGTATAGAAAACAATAATCAACCACCCATTTGGGAATGGTTTATACCGTACAACCTATTTATGGTGAAATTGGGGATGATTTATCATTGTTTTACCAACATTAGCTAGTTATAGATATTGTAACCTAATCTTATCATTTATCCAGCTTTTATGGGATGATGAAATTAGGCTATGATATCTAATTCAATTAGCCTAATATATCCGGATATCTTTGGGATTGGGGGATTCTTTATAATCCAACATTTACAATTTACATTTTGAAGATTAGATTTAGAGATTTCTATGATTTTGGGATGGTTTTCATCCATATTTTAGGGATTGGATTTCCAATGCGACCACAATGACAGGATTACAACGTCCTGTTTCACCCCTCGGAGAATTTCCATCTGCAGATCAGCTGTCATCAATGCCGATTCAAAACTAGCACTTCGATCTGGTGAGTTGTTTGACTTGTCAGAATCAAGATCTGGCAACCCCAAGAATGGGTGCTTCAATGGCAAAAAATGTCTGGCCCATCCTCCGTTTTCTCACTACCCACTTGCATGATCGAAATAATGATGTATGATCGTACGGTTGGTAACTGGGCAATGACCCATAAAGCATCCCATGCATATACATCTAGGCCAAATAAGCGTATATGTATGTATTACATAGCATGTATGCTGATAGTCACAAACAATCTATATACATTTATGCATGTATATGTACATACATATATATATATATATATTATGTAAATGTGTGTGTACCACTATACAGCACCCTCCAAAGAAATGCCGAAAAGTGTGAAAACAGGATCTTAGTTCGATGATATTTACGTCATATTTCCAGAGCTGTCCAACTTTTGGGCATCTGTGGCTTGAGGTTGGTATATCCGATATAATCCCTACCGTTGTTGTTAGATATACATAGACACATATCCATACATATCCCATTATATCCGCATGAAAATGTCGGGGTTACTATACAACAATAAACCCCAATTGCGGAAAGTTTATTACAGTTATCCCGTAATGATGCATCCTTATCCACTATTAACCCATATTATCCTATCAATATCCAGACTATATCTCATTGTCTTCCTATCATAAACCTTGAGGTCCGTTCAAAAACCCCGTCAATTTCATTAAGTCTATGTCCAAGATTGCTTAAAGAAACCTTGGGTCAAGTATGTGAAAACATGAGGGTCGCGCANTACAGGTTGTTTGATGTTGTTTGATTGCTCCAAAAAGTGGTCCGAAACAGGTCTGAAACTAGGAAGGATACGGAATTGCCAGGTCATGCATCCGATAGCAAAACCGAGTCTGAAACANCTAGCTCAACTACTACTATTACTACTGCTACCACTGCTGCTGCTGCTGCTACTGCTACTGCTGGCTACTACTACTACTACTACTACTACTACTGCTACTACTGCTACTCCTGTTACTACTGTACTACTACTACTATTACTACTACTACTACTACTACTACTACTACTACCACTACTACTACTACTACTACTACTACTACTACTACTACGACTACTACCACTACTACTACTACTACTACTACCACTACTACCACTACTACTACCACTACTATCTCTTCTGCTAGCTCAGACAGCTTGGTATGTTGTTAAGCATGAAAAATGCTTAAAACCACAGCCGCGCAAGACCGCGCAAGGGCGAAGCGCAAGGACTTGAATCAGGTGAAAATCTAACAAGGATTTCGAACAACCCCCTAAATATATTGTTGCCATATCCTATGATCATCCTTATATCCCTATCATTGTGGTTATATAATATATATATATATATGGACATATCCCATATATCCCATTGTATATCCCGTTTACATGCTATAATTGTATCCATATTATCCCAGACGTATATAACCCATTTATGTAGCCCATATTATCCCATTCATATCCATATCATATCCCTGATGTTATACATGGTATCCAGCACCCCCAAATTCCACTTCAAAGCCATTGCATCGTCGGGTCGGACCAGGTCGCCCAAACCAAACTTTCAGGCACGCCAAAGCCTACGAAACGAGGGAACGGGGACCTGGGACCTGGATTATGGTATTGAAATGTACCCCAAAATGGACATGAAAATCATTGAAAATCCATGAAACCAAATGAAAGAACATGAGGATTTAATCAACAACATCCGGGATTTGCGTTTGATTTATGCGAGGTAAGTTAGTTTACAACAAGGCTGACGATTGGATTGACGGTTGATATGTCTACAGTCAGATGAGTTTATGAATCTATGAACAACCAAATTATTCTGACTGGGGTACCTGTTCTCTAGAGTGGGAGGACTTTGTATGGTTTTGTGTTTTTGCAAACGCGAAAGAGCCCAGAATGGCCATTCAACAGGTATCACCTATTACCCATCATTGGGACCATTTGCAATGACCTCTTTGTGAGGTCGCAACAATTTTGTCCAGATATGTCCAGATTTACCTTTTCAATGGGATACCCCACTGTCAAAAACATTCAAATCGGGATTTAGGGGTATACACCCCATTTTCAGACACCGAAATATTCTAAGTTTTTGGCTCTACAATATCCCATTATGACTTGGATTTGCTTACCGAACACCCCCAAACAAAAGATATTCCTTTTTTCGAGTCCCTAAGTCGTGGATGTGCGATTGGGAAACAAAACAACCCAAACAGAATAATTTTTAGCAAATCTATGATATCCCCATGATGTTTGGCTTTATCTCTCCATCAAAATGGCCAAATTCCCCGAACAAATCCTGCCTGCACGGCGTCGAATCGGAGAGGTGGTCCTGGACCCCACCTGAGGAGGTCGGGTTGATGAAAGTGTAGTGGACCCCCCCAGTTAGAAGTTGCTAAAGCCCCATAAATACTATAGTTATATGTAGTGTAGTTATATGGGATTTGTAACTGTATTGAGGTATATTTGGGTTTCCAACCATACTTAATGGGTAATATAGTTTATAAGACCCATTAACTATAGTTGGGTTTGTCTGAAAATTTAGTGGATAACCTCTAAATCCATTGGGTAATCCTCATTGTCCCCATTAAATGGCTATAACTGGGTATACCATATTTTCAGACAAACCCAGGTATATCATAAGTATTAGAAACCAGTTATATGGACTTATGTCAACCAACTTAGCTATTTAGGGGGACCCACATTGTACCTGTGTTGGGAAACCAATGAACATGGCAAACTTAATACAGGTTGCTTTGACTGATTAAGCCAAAGAGATGATAGTCCATAGTTCCAACATATTGCAATATCAAATAACATCTCAGAATGGTTCTGAATATTCATTGGGGACGAAACAATGAGAATTGTCGGTTTACAACAGATTCATGTGGTAAACTAATATTTTATACTCCTGAAATTTGGGGATGGTTTTGTACTTTTTGTACCGCGTATTTTTTGCCAAATTGAAGATGGTTTATTATTGGTTTTACCACATTACTTGTATTTACGGGTAAATTCTGGATACTCATTGAATGTCTTTGATTCTTACTGGGGACATGCAACGTCTCATGAAACTGTGAAGGCATTTCGGTTGGAGGACTTCGCAACTGCGTACGCTGGCAGACTGCATGAGACCCAGGCGGTTTTCAAGAGTGGTGATTGAAACAGTTCCCTGTTGTTTGTATTGGAAGAGATCTATCAGCATAGCATCATAGTAATATCATCATAATATCCATACGGTCAGCCATCGATACCTATGATCTCTATCAGCTATAATGTGGGTAAAACAATGCCGTAAACCATGGCCAATGACTCACCATTTTTGTAGGTGGTATGTTTACCATTCCAAAATTGGGTGGTTTATGGCATTGTTTTACCCACATTCGAAGATGTGCCAGGCTCTATGACACAAAAAACTACCCGAGACCAAGCTCTCGACGATGACTCGGGACCTGGGATGATGGATGAGATCACGAGATGGGGACCACGAGGAAACGAGGGATATTTCATGGGCGTAATTCATGGGATATAAGTTATAAGAGGATGTTCGATATGCAGGATATTTCATGGGATAGGATGGGATAGAAACCATCAATAATAGGGATTGAATCAATCAGGCATGGGGTTTCACTATCATGAAGTGCTAGTGTCAAAAATCTGCATTTAAGCATCACATACGGGATGTAACATCTGGATAGTTGATAGTCTGTGGAATCTGGGGGAAACTGACAAGAGCCAGCCAAATAGGAATGACATGCCAGAAAGACAAACAGGCCAGTCAGCAAGTTAGCAAGAAAGCGTGCCCAAAAGAGCAACCAAAGGCGGTAAATCTTTAAGGGCCAGCTAATCAAGAAGCCGGTAAGACATGCATCCAAGCAGCGAGCCAAACTGCAAGCAAGCAAGTACGTCACGCAAACCAGCCAAAAGCCGAGCACGCAAGCGCAGCACGCAGGCAACCCAAGCAGTCAACAAGCAACAGAACAAGACAGCATGCCAGCAAGGCATGCCCAAACAAGGCAAGCAAAGGCAAGACAAGGCAAGCAGTCCATCAAACAAGCAAACAAAGAAGCCAGCAAGCAAGGAAGCAAGCCAGCAGGCGACAAGCCAGCGATGGGATAAGTCTTGCTCTCACTCGAAACAAGCACAAAATGCAAGACATCTTCGGATTCTGGATTTCCCACATGTTTTGTGGATTCTTGTGGACTGTTCATGTTTCCCAAAATGTCTCTCCCAATTCAATCTACTATCTATACTCTCATCTGACTTGAACCCGGCATTGACATATCTAAATCCTCAACAAATTGACGGCAGAGCATCACAGAGTGCCATCTTTCCTCTTCACAACATTTGGACTTCCAACCATGCCTTGAACTTTGTGCTGTGCTACCCACACATCAAATAGTCAGAGAAACCACTCAACCTCTAGTTATTTAACACAACTATCGATAATGGCCCATTTATAGATGATCTAGCCTTTTAAAACTGGTGGTTTTCCGTAGCTAAATGTTAAATAACCAGAGGGTATCATCAATTGTTGGCTATATCCCATTGTTTTCATTGTTTATCCCATAAAATCCTATAATTTTTCTATAAAATCCCACATCGCTTTTCTATTTCAGTGGCTGCACCTGGACCATTAAATCCGACTCCTCTGAGGCAACCAACGGAGAAGGCAGGAAATCTCCTTCCACCTATAGGATGAAAAGCGAAAATCATCGAACATCTTTGTCTTCTTTTCCAAGGATAAAACGGAAGTGAAGAAACGACAGTGATAGTAGTGGCTGACGTTTTTTTTTTGCGTTGTGGTATTGGGAGGATTTTGATCATTCTTCAACAGGTGTCGCATTTCCATGCACTGCTGCAATATCATCTCAACCCAGCGAATCTTAGCCCTGCCAATCAATGCAT
Source organism: Symbiodinium sp. clade C Y103 (assembly GCA_003297045.1). Taxonomy (NCBI): domain Eukaryota; class Dinophyceae; order Suessiales; family Symbiodiniaceae; genus Cladocopium; species Cladocopium sp. clade C. The sequence goes on from BGPT01001459.1 coordinate 33,138, forward strand.
ACGCTTTCTGATGAAGAAAATACAAACCAGGAATGAAACCTCTCTATAATCCAATTATATATGGGATATACCAGAGAAATGTAGGGAGGATTGTTTCTAAACCACATATCATGGCTGCTCTTGGATGCTCATATCACACTAATATCACACCAGGTCACCACAGGAACGTATTACCCTCCTGTAATCAAACATGGCAATCGAAAAAAAATATACATTGACAAACAATTGTTCCCAGCTATAGAATGCTACTGTACCTTCATATTTATAGTGTATTTTACCCATAGTTTCTCATATTTTCCGATGATTTTCCCAATGTTTAATGCCATGTTTGATGACATCGCCATGATGCACCCTAAACCCTCTGCGGCCTGTGCCCTCCGTGTGGGCGTTCCCAGTTTCGGACAGCGGCGGGGGGAACTGCCTGCGACATTGCTTCGGCATCGGCAACAGTGCGGGATCCACAATCATTGGATAATTACATGATAAATTTATGGGATAATTATAGTTAATTATAGGATAATTAGATATCATTAGTGATTATGTGAGGGATTTTTAGGAAATTACAGGATAGAAGAATGGGATATAACAAACAATTGATGATGCCCTTCTGTAATCAAACATTGGATACTAAATAGTATATCTATGGAATATGTTGAGAAATTACAAGAACGTTCCATTTTATGGGAAATTAGAAAGGATAACTATGTGCAATAATTATCAAGCATTTATGGGAAATTACCGAATAACTATAATGCTCACCATCCCCAATTCGTGGTTGATTTTTGGGTTACCCCTTCTTGCGATAATTCTGGGCTGGGGTTTCATGTTTGGAATACAGAAAACACTCTTATGTGCGAAGACTGTTGCAGCAAGGTATGAGGAATCCGGGGCCCCTTTCCAGTATTCTGTTTTGTGATACCCTCTGGTTATTTAACATAGCCATGGAAAATGGCTAATGTTGGATGATTTTCCCATTCATAAACCTCCATTTATAAAGGATTTTCCATGGCTATGTTACCAGATGGTACAAAATACTGTCCCTGATTCAGGGGGATCTCCACATCAGTCATGCTCTGTCATTGTCGAGAAGTCACCAAAGAGTCCAGGTACCAAGAGTCCAAGAGTGCAGCTTTTTGATGTGCGCGATCTTGCTGACCATTCCCCAAAAATGATCTTTGTCAGCTGTGATGTCTAATCTTTGAAACAAACTATGTATATATATATATATATGGATTATATGAACACTGCAGATCTTTGACTTCCATCAAAGTTTAGAAACATAGGTCCGTCTGAAGATGGTGTATACCCCCAAATTGCCACTTCAATCGGATAAAAGGAGATTCTAAACCAGGGGATGGTTAGTAGGTGCCCCCGAATTTCCATTTTTTCAAAATCCGTATTCTCGAATGAACAACTATTATAATATACATATATATATATATACATAACTATATATATATATATTATTTTTACATTTAAATTACAGTGTTGACTTCTATAAGGGCATTATACAACGTGACTTTCCTTTGAGGTTCTCTTAAAAAAAATGACATCAACCAGCTCCACCATCATCCGCGTTCCGCCTATGCCCCACTTCCGGATGGACTTGGAGGAGTTCGAAAAGAGCATGGCCCTGGGAAGCACAGATTACCTGTTCAATTCTGGTACCATCCCCGTTTTGTTGGTTTATTCTATCAAAGTTTGCCTCCATATTCTGTGGCTAACCACTGTGCTATCGGATCATCTGAACTTGCAGACTTAGTTTTCAAACTTCGTCATATATCGTTGTCACATCTGAGATCCCCACGGCATGGAGTGGGTACTGGGACATGGTGAGGGGCTTTCCTCAGCACCTGCACATCTGATGCGAACAATTCTGGGGTAGAAAAATGATGGGTATATGATTATAAGGTACGGGCAAAATCGGGTAAATGGATATGCAAGGGGCAAATACTGGGTACATATACTTATATGTGCATGACGATAGTCCGTGTATCATAGGTACATAACTATGCTAGAACTATGCGTGTATAGGTATCTCGTTGTAAATTCCAATATCCTGAAGTTAATGGGTATAGTATATAATGGTAAGATTATGGATAGTTTCTTGGGATATAAAATCATCCATCATAGGGGATTGTTTCTGGGATATATATCTAACCAACAATATCGGAATTTCATGGGGTACCGCAACCCTCAATTTCTAGTATGATGGGTATCTAATGGGTAATTTTACCCTGATGATAACATGATGGATATAAAGAGGATAGACTGGTGATACCACAAGGCCATTTAGGGATAGCACGACTAACCAGTTTCTGAGAATCGAACTGGTCGGTTTCTTGATCATGACACAGCGAATGGTTTAGAATCCACTGTCATTGACATGTACGGCATGCTAATGTTGTGCTAGGAAGGTTCAACAGGATTTGCCTTTCACGTGTTTGCGCAAAATTTGCTCATCTATTTAAGGTGCCAATTACCATGATCGTCCGCACATATCAGGAATGATGCGTACGGAAACGGCAGACCAAGTTCGTACGGATAAATCTCTACTAGGTGATCCATTTCAGATCCATGTAGATCCATGACGGATTCAACTAGATCATCAAATGGATCTGATTCCACACAGGCATGTGGGCTTGAAATTGCAGCTCACGTAGTCGGACCTCATCTTAGATACATCTGTCAATGACTTCAGATAATGGCATCCAAAAATCAGACTTCGGTCGAGTTTGCAGACTTCTGTTCACGGCTCATGGCTACTGCTAGGTGATGACAATGTGTTGAAGTTGGGAATTGTTGCAATGTCGCAGAAGTATCCGGAAGTCATTAGATTGCCCATTTAGTGGATTGAAATTTCAGAAACAAATCATCAATCAGGCGTTTTGGACATTAACTGACAACATTAATTAATCATCATACGCACTACTATTAATTGATCACTATCAACATCTATTGACCATGCTTAGCAATGGTTTTCAGTATCCCTCCAAGCGTCTTTGTTGCAACAGCTGAGGCACAGGTTCGTCGATTCGGTGTCCTGTTCGGGATCTGTTTTGGTGAATGATTTTGAAGAGATGGGGTCCCAAAAGATGATCCTGTTGGAATATGGCTATGTTGGGTTTCAATGTTGGAATACCATCAAGTCTTGGAGGTGTTTGTTCCATGCTTTCCCAATTTTCCCCTCCACTGATGATCGTCCCCCGCAATGGCTAGGGAGATGCTAAAGGATACGTGCTCAACATGGCGGGTGTCTTCGAATTGTTGGAGGAACAGGGTCGCTTTTTTCCCTGAAACCCAAGATGGAATCCAACAATAGCATGGAATTCAACTGAGCCATTAAGAATACCATAGAATACCCCTATGCCATCTCATTTACTGGTTGGTTGATAGGTTTCCCCAATATGGGTTATTAATAGTCGGCAAGAAGCAGGTAGCATGAATCCTGATTAAGAAAACAATCAATAACGGCATCAACAATGGTATTTTTGTTAGCTCAACTAAGTTGACCCTGGTAACATATTATAGCAACCCTCAACAAAAATAGAAAAGTGAGAAACCTGGAAATATGAAATAGATATCACCAGATATATCATATGATATCATCAATGCCATCCTGGAACCACTTTTCTATCTTTTTGCAGGTTCCTCCCCAACCGTTCTCAGTCCTGGCATCCACATCGCGGCCTGGTTGTTTAACTTCTTCTGATGGAAAAATCAGAAGATGAACAATGGGAAGTCAAGCAAGAAACATGGTTGAAATAATGTCTGAATATACTAAGTATACTAGGTAAATTTAGGTGCGTTGGCTTATCACAAGATTTAACGGATGGATTTGTGATGGATCTCCAGGTTTTTTCATGGGCCAATAGAAAGAGCTGTCGGGCCACATCTTGCGGGATGGATCTAGGGAATTTGTTTATCGACTTTTAGGAGTTTAGGTTTCCTGAGGTTATCTAACATAGCTATGGAAGCCATGGTGAACTTATTAGTGATTTACGAAAAAATGGTGATTTTCCAGTTCACAAACCATGAAATACATGGAGGGTAAGCTGACAGTGACACCGCCGGCCTTTCGTCTTGCTTGGGCTGAGATAAGTGGCCACATTCTCTTTGCCCTGCCAGGCCCAGTAAGATGATCAGGGCTGCTTTGTGGCCCCCAGATGCTCAAATCTGACCCAGCCTTAACCCCCCAAAACTTGCTTTGATTTACTGGTTGGAGCAAATCTGATGAGCAGATTTGGAAATCGCCCTGGGTTTCCACATGAAATTTAGGGTGCTGCAGGCATTGCACATCGTCACCCTGGCATGATGGTCTATCCACTTTAGCCACCGTCCGGTTGCCAAAGTGCAATTCATCGAGTGTAATTCAAATTCTATACCCTCAGGTAAATATTGAGATGATAGTGGTGTAGTATGGTAGGAAAACATCTAGAATTTATGTGGCCCTTGCCAAAGCATCCTTCACGTTTGGACTCGGATATGTCACCGTTCTGATCTGTTCAATTCTGACGTCCAATTTTTTTGGGAGCTACCCTTAGCTCTGGAACATGGCCCATCTAATTCGATGATTTCCCTTTGAAAAATGGTAATTATGGCCCATTTATATCCATTTAGAATAGATGATTTCCCTATGAAAAATGGTGATTATGGCCCAATTATAGATGATTTATCATTCATTGGAACAATGGTGATTTTTCCATGGCTATGTCAGTTTACCAAACGTATCAGGGCATCTGATCTTCACCGGTCCCGTGAATTCCCGCCTCCGCAGTCTTCCCCTGCTTCTGCTGAAGCACCTGCACCGCAAGTTTTTTAAGGCCCAGAAGGTTTCGGCCCAGAAGATCAACAGGAAAACACACCTATCTTCCGTGCATAGATCGTGTCTACATGCAAAAACGATGTGGTCATGCCGGTCAGCTCCGACTTTTCAGTGTTTGAGGCTCGGGACATCTCTGGTCTCAATGGCAAACTACTTGGGTGGAATCAGTTCTACAACCAAATCTATCCACTTGACCATGTCACCGTCATGGTTTGATGGCTCTAAATGTGTATGGGTCGACACGTTGTACCCCCTGCATTAGATGCTTCAGACATGTGAATGCTAAAAATGAATCTATCAAAGTCTATGGCTCCTTGGCCCTGCAGATTTTTGTTCTATGCATTGAAATCTAAATACCTGCTCTTGATGGCTTATATATATTGGTATGGTGAAAAAAAACACTATAAATTGCAATGGTTCCCTGATTACCCACATGATTACTATCAATGCTTGAACAAATCATCTCATCCCCCTAAATATACAACAACCCCCCCAGAAACCATGGTTCAGTAGGGGATTCACACCTTTTTGGGATCATCGAATCGGTGTGTTTGATTAAAATTTCCGGAGGATGGGATGAAATCACCAGTAAACCAATACTCAACAGTATTAATAATCTTCAACAACTCCTAATTGTTTCTCAAGCATCTCATATTGGTTTAGGAATGTTTAGGATGATCAATAATGATTAAGGTTGTTAATAATCAAATTTCGTCCATGTGAAGGTTTTAGTCTTAACCATCCTGAACCATTCTTCTATTGTGGGGGATGGGATTATGTTTCATGGTTTAGACTCCCAAGACCCGAACCATGTGGAAACCAACGATCGACGGAAATCGCAGCTATGCTCCGCCACTCCTTGGCCGCTTCCACAGCAGCACGGCGTAAGGCTTCACGTGCATCGCTGGGGCTTTCAATCACCTGGGATCCGAAGGATGCGGAGAACATTTGGAGAGTTGATGAGGATATAAACCAAACAAAAATTGGCTACATACACAACCAACATAGAATGGGGATATAACTTACCACCAACAATATGGAAAATTGGGGATATTTCATGGGCATTATATGGGATACTCGGGAACATTAGTTATTAGTTCATGGAGATCTTCATGGGAGAAACGGTGATGAATGCTGTCTAGTGGATACATGGGGATATCGGGATATAGGCAAGGGAATAGCGAGAAAAACAAACACTGATGACGATATAAACACATGTATAATTGTATACGTAGCCATATATACAGAAAGGGACATATTGCAATTATATATGTTGCTGGACCAAGCGGTTTCACTCTATTTCTTGTATAAATTTCGCTGTTTCTTTTAGGGTCAACCTATATGTTTCATCGCCAAAACATCTCGGAGACGATCTACTGGAATCCTCAGGCCACTTTTTCCCGGTGAACGCCCAATTTTACTTGAATCTTTGTTTGAAATCTGCTGAAATCTGGCATTTCTTGCTTAAATCAACATTCTTCACGGGTTCATGTCCAATTTTTCAGGGTAAAGCTGGTAAAACGTCCATTTTTTCATGGTGAAATCCAGCTGAACTCCCCCCTTTTTTGCGGACCAACGGCACCTCTGGGCGTACCGTGGGCTCCGGAGACCAGGTGCTGTGCGGCTTCGGCATCGCCGGCGACTCGGCCTAGGTTGGCGACGAAGCAGTGACACCAAAAATCTCGTCATATGGGATATAAATTCTATATGGGGATATCAACCTACAAGGAGATTTATATGATATGGCATATAATTATATAATTGTAGTTGGGATATAGTTATAGTAGGGATATCAATGGGGATATCAAGTCTCTATAAGTGATGTATAAATCTATACAAATATACATATATGTCCTATATATAGATGGGGATATACTATCCACAAATGATATCATGTTATATACATATATGTATATGTATGTATAGTATGATGTGACATCATGATGTGTTTCTTTTTTGAAAGATATGACACTATATATATATATACACATACACTTGGGATATATCCCATAGTAAAATATGATAGTGTGGATGAACGAAATCCTGCACCAGTTGGTAGATTGGCAAAATCCCCTGACAATGAATCCCATTATAGTGTTTCATAGGTACCAATAGATACCAATAGGTAGTGCAGGATTTCGCAACCATCCACAGTGTGTCAATATGATATGTTATGTTCTTCTGGATATGATACACGTATATATATATATACATAATGGGGATACGACAAAGTGGAGATGACTATGTAATAGAATGGGGATATATATCTGGTATGATATGATATAATGGGATATAGTTGGCATATGGTATTGTATCTATATTGGTATGGCTATGAGTCAAAACCCTAGCACCTAGTGAACCCCAAAACAGCTGGTAAATGGATGTTCATCCCATTAACATTGATAATAGGTTTTGACCCATCCCCATATGTCAACATTTGCGTCTGAAAATGGTGGATTTACCTCAAACTTGGTTGTTTTTTTTGTGGGGAAAATGATGACCAGTGGATGCTCAGTGACTCCTGGGTCCACCTGGGTGAACCCAACTGGGGTTACCCGCATGAATACTATAGTTGTTTAAGTATCATAAACCATAGTATCATAAACCATAGTTATTGGAGTTATACACCAACTCAGTCATCATAAATCAACAAATCAACCCATAAATCCCATGAGAAATCCCCATTTTTGTTGGTTAAATCACCGTTTTCCTATGGATTTCCTTTGGTTTTCCCATTAAACCCGCCATTTCTCGTGTATTTTCCTATTGGATCCCTGGAGGATCGGATCGCCCCAAGGCTCTCACCGGCGCGCGTGATCCTTCTGCCAGGGATTGCCAATAGACCTGGATTCGTTGTGCTAAATAAATACTGACCTTCTGGAGGGCATAGATAGTATATATGAGATTTAGCTAGTGGCAATAGGTATCAGATATGAATCTGCATGCATATATGTATGTATGTATGTATGTATGTATGTATGTATGTATGTATGTATGTATGTATGTATGTATGTATGTATGTATGTATGTATGTATGTATGATGTATGTATGTGCGTATACATATATGTTTTTTTCGCGTATATGCATGTTTTTTCTTCATGATCATACTCACATCCAAACTTGCGCCACATCAACCGACAAATGTTGCTCTTCTTGTGGATGCCGATCAGATGGAAAAAAAAAGTGACCCTCCGGTGTCAAACATGGCCGGCTGCTGGGAAATCCCTGAACTGTTCATGGAGAACTAAATGGGACACTATGGGAAAATCATCTATAAATAAAGGCTTTAATGGGAAAATTCATGGAAAATCCCATATGAATATGGGACAATCAAAGAAGAAGATGGGAACCTATGGAAAACCCATGTATAACTGGCGGTTTTAATAGGAAAATCATCTATAAATGAGAACATCAACGAACTTCTGCGGGGAATTTTCCAGCAATCATCAAGCTTCACAGCCCTGAAGTGGGGGAATCACCAAAGGTTAGGTAGGTTTTGGGGCCTTTCAAAAATATGGCATCCCAAAATCCAAAAGTTCAAACTTCAATGTCCTCATTAATATTGTCATTATTACGATTAAATCCAACATTTCTAGTCAAGCCATGCTCTCAGTTCTTAGCGTTACATCATACATCTCGGTAAACTAGGCTGTCAATGTCCCAATTTTTGGGGGGTGCTCAAATCCCTAAATTGAGAGTTAGAATGGCTACTTTGGATGGAAGAAATCCTGCAACGGTTGATAGGTGGTTTGGCCCATCATGTACAGTGTTTCAACCATCCAAGGTGGTGCAGGATATCTTCCATCCACAGTATGTTTTTAATTCATTCCCTTTTTTTGATGGGTAAATGTCCAAAATTCTAGGTGTCATGTCCTCATCCTATTGTTGGTATATATACACCTTCCGGTAATCAAACGTGGCAATGGAAAATCCCCGATCAAAATGGAGGTTTTCATGGAAACATAATGTACAAATAGTGGATTTCCGTTGCCATGTTGCATTACCGGAGGGTATATATTCCCCACTATGATTGGTGGTTATCCCATTGTCCCCATTATCTGCTTGGTCAACATCTCAATTTTCAGGGGAAATCAGTGTGTTACCATGTGTTACCCGATTTATCCTGTTAAATCCCATGACAATTCCCGTTGACTGGAAACTCCTATTCATATATGAATATTCCATTTGTATACGAAATATCATATCATATTAAATATCAATTCCATACCCATGACTCATTATGTGTCCATTATGTCTGGGGATAATCCCATGAAAATTTCCTGGCAATCTTTATAATTTCCATGAAGCCTCTGCTGCCCGGTTTTCAAAATCTGGGCTTCGTGGCTGCATCAGCTGCCACCTGTGGAGTTAGGACACCAAGGAACTATGAATTTCTCAATTGTATAGTAGTTATTACGTGTGATGAAATCTGAATCCGACCTGTTCATCTATTTCATATATATGTGTATGTGTGTACATGTATACGTATGTATGTATGGTCGATCAAATTGATCGTGTTCGCAGTTGGTATCCATCTAATTGATCTATTAATCCATTGAATCCAAGATTGTTGATGATGTTCTTGTTGATCTAACTAAGGTCTACGGTGATCATAAGTAGAGTTGGATGGGCTGACATATATAAACCAGCAACAAACAGAACTACGGATCGCCCCATTGCAATTGATCAACTTGGATATCCATTGAATCCATCCAATTTAACCACTGTATCAACTTGGATCAAATTGAAAGCTGACCCCATCATACCTGTAACTATAGCTAGATGGGGCCGATGTCATCATGAACCTCTCAAGAAACCACGAAACGCCTCACGATACTGACGGTGCAGCTCCTCATAGGCCTGTTGCCTCGAATCGGGCGGGAAGGTGCGCAGTTTTGCCCAGAGATTTCGGGGGGATACCAGTATTTCATGGGATGAATATGGAATACGAATGGAATCTTGATGGAATGTATAATGGATATGTAACTTGATATGATATAATAGTTAAGTATATTCATGGAATATTAATAGGATACAGTAGGACCTACGGATACAACCAACAATTGATGATACCCTCGGGTCATCAAACGTGGCTGGCTGGAAAATTCCCCACATATGGTTGGTTTTCCCAGCAAACTAAACCTCCATTTAGTTCGGGGATGTTCCAGCCGTGTTTGATTACAAGATGTTTTTTTTATGTGATAAATATGGGATTGTGCGGATGTAGTGATATAAGAACTTGTTCAATCCATATTTTAAGGCCATACATTACATAAATACCATAAAATATAATACCCATACAAAGTGCTTCAAATCCATGTTTTTGCGACTTCTTGCTATAGATACCCAATCTTTTCACTTCTTCACCCCCCCAATTTTTGCCGGTTTCCTTTACCGTCCCACCTCTTCCCCAAAGACAACACTGATGGTCTATGATGCCAAGTCACAGCCGATGTCCGGCTTCATGAAGCTGTGCAAGCTCCTCTCGCGAGGCCTTCAAACCCTTGGCCTGGGCTACGATTGGAATGAAATAGGGTTTTAATGGTGATGGTTGTATTCTCAATAATGATTAAATGGGGTGAAATGTGGTGAAATGCTTTATCGGTTTACTGTACACCCCTTGCTATTTACTGCAAAGTGGTGCCCTCAAACGATAGCTAAGTTGGTGAACATAACTCCAATGTCATGAATTTGGGGGTTCCAACCCAACAAACATCACTGGGGGAGGGTTCATATTAGTGAAATCCTGCGGTTCTGCGGTTTCACAGTCAACCCTTTGTGGCTCCAGACCAGCACATCCCCGCGATGCCGCAAGTAGTGTACCTCGTTTGGGGATCAGCGTCCCATTTTTTGGGGATGGAAACCACGAACCAGTGACTAAGTGGGCTACAACAAGTGCCAACTCCTAAAACTTGGCGGAGTCCCGCATTGTTGTGTCTCTTGAAGGGGAGCATTCCAAGGGGGACTCAAACCATCCCGGTTGTAGATATCCTTTACAGTTTCCAGAGCTTACCCTCTGGTAAACTAACATAGCTATTGAAAATGGCCATTTAAATATAGATGATTTTCTCATTAAAAATTGTCATTTTCCATAGTCATGTTAGTTTACCAAAGGGTAACCCATTTGTATCAGTATACAGCACTGGAGCACAGGATATTTGACTCTGTGTGGAATAAAGCCTTCCGGGACTGACTTGCCTCATCTTCGACGTCATCAAACGTCTTCCAACCTGAACGCATCTCAGCCAGGGGGGCCAGCGTGGATTGGCATACCAAAAACCAAATTAGATGTGCATATGAATAAATGGGTCATGCATCCAGTATCCAGGTTGAATTACTTATCCATCATCATCATCCATCATCCTCATCATCACCAGCACCTGACCCCCAAAATTCCACCCATTCACCATCATACTGACGTCTAATCGAAGCCAGGGCGGCGCGAGGTGTCTTGGAGATACTCATCCAACTCCATGCCCGGAGACCTCGGACGGTGGACTCCGGTGGACTCATGGTGAATCTCAGATAAGAAGATCCCCCCACCCAAACAACAGGTAGTTTTGTTCATTCCAAACAAATATTATATATATATATTATATCTACGCACTATGCATATTTATAGATGTACATGCATACATATAAAGGGAGAGGTCACCATCAAAATGTCGGAATGATTAATGATTCGAATACCCTTCACTCAAAGTTTCCTCAGACTCCTGACGAACATGGCAACCAAACATGTGGAAGATGCGACCTGAAGAAATTTGAAATCTGATGGTTTCAAAAAATAGGGAATCCCTAAGTCACCATGAGGTTTCAATAGAAGAATGACCTAATTTGGATGATTTGGGGGTACCCATATTTTAGGAAACCTCCATCAGGGAAACATGGTTTGAACTTTGACAAGTACCAACGGTGTAATGTTGAGACATACCATGTACATACAAAGTGGTGTCCCCAAGTTAAAAGTTGGCTTACAACCAGATCGAACCATGGTTGATAATCACCATGAACCCTAGTTATATTGTATTAGTTGCAAAGCAACTTAGCTAACTATGGAGGGCCACCTTGTACAAATCTGAACCCACCTCACTTCCCACACATCAATTGACCCACCCTTTCAGCTCCCTTTCGAGGCAAACCCACGGACCTTTCCAGAAATTCCCATCCCACAGAAGACCATCCAAAAGTGATGATACATCCAAATCCCGTTCCTGAAAAAAATGAGCCATAGTTGGGGGTTACATCAAAGGCATCGCAGGTAGGTAATACCTGTACAATACAGATTTAGATATGCATATACATATCCCAAGAAATACAATATGATATAATATACATGGGCAACCAACCACTTACAAACTGGGACGTGTTTTTCCCATGTCCCATCACAAAAGTAAAACCACCTTGAACAAAGCCAAGACAAACCATAAAGCTTACCTTAATAATATACCACAAAATCACCTGAATATGTCCCGTTAGAAAAGTAGAACAATATTTCATTATTGACACCTATATATCTCTATAGGAATTACATCCCAATCAAACTGTAGTGTGTATACCTTAAAATAGTGTTTCCTGGGCCTCCGGCTCTTGGGTGGGAGGCTTTGGAGCTTCCGCTGTCTCCACGTCCATGCTGTCGATAGTTAAGCGCGCACCGCGCTTGCGCGTTGCGGTGCAGTTCTTTTCTGCCAATGGAAGGCCAGCCATCCATGTGAATATTGCTTGAACGCTTGGTATTTTCTTTGCAGAATCATCCATACCTTGAAGATGCAGCTTCTCAAACTTCGATTTTTCGTGGAAAAACATCTGTGGATGTGGTGATTTGACATCTGAAAGATGTGGACTTGGACCCTTTTTCATTCATGAAACCTGACATATTCCGAGCCAAAGCACGGTACGTTGTATTGCACGGGGTGCATCGGCACCAGCAAATCTAGCATTAAACTAGGCTTAAACTAGGACTGCCATGCATAGCTTATACAACCTGTCAACATCTAATCAACTCATTCACATCTCATTGTTCATATATACTTATCTACCGTAATTTATATATACATATATATAATTCATGTATATATATATATATATATTCATATCCTTTCATATCATTTAAAATCTGCGTATATATGTGTATATAAATCCCTCAAAATCTATTCTCCACTTAGGCTTGCTGGCTGATTCCGAGTCAAGCCTGGTTGCATCAACCTCCGGACTTTTCCGCGGTGCCAAATGGCCATTTGGCCATGGCAAGATGCTTCCATGGCTTGACCATGGATTTCTAACCACGCAGGTGAGAAATGCTTGATTCAACTATCAATATTGTGTGTGTGTGTGTGTCATGATTTTTTTTCTTTTTACCATCAACAATGAAGAGTCATGATGGCTAATCTGAGATAGTGAAAAAAACACTGGTAAAATGTAAGGAACATGGAATTTGGGCGGTTTGGTAGGGAAAATCTGCTGCCAGTATCGGAAAATGGGGGTCTGTCACCCTGTTCGTTTCATGCCACTATGAATTTTGGGACATCGATGGATGAAGCGATGTCCTGTTGACCCATGGCTAATTTGAGGTACTCAGCGCATGGATGTTTTCCATCAAAATGTTCATGTTTTTCCAAAACTATAACCTATCAAACTGAAATTTCTAGTGGATTTTCCCATTAAAAATTGTGATTTTCCCATTACCCGGTAATCAAACTGAAATTTACCCAGAACTTTACATGATTTTCCTGGATGATTCTTGAGGCTTGGTTACCTGTCATCTTGAAGCGACTGAAGCAACAGAATTCACCAACTGGACCAAGTGTGCCACCGTGAAATCTCGCCCCACCAATTGAGAAGACAAACAACATATACCCTCTGGTAAACTCACATAGCTATTGAAAATGGCCATTGAAATAGTTGATTTTCCCATTAATAGCATGGTGATTTTCCATAGTTATGTAAACGTTTACCAGAGGGTAACAACATTCTTCACTATTCATGACTTTCAAGGATCTGTCTCATGGACCAGGATGGATTCAACCAAAAATCCAATGGGGAAAACAAAAAATGGACGCATCGTACGGCATGGTATTGCTAGCTAATGGCGTCAACTCATCTCATGGAGCGTAGATTTGGAGTGCCTCGGCGGAAATCGCAGCTTTACACCAAGATCAGCCCAACAGAGTCTTAACATTTCCTACTCCATGTTTCGGGAAGTTCCTGCTGAGAACAAGGTATTGTGATATTAGTGATATTGGAGTCTTTCGAACCTCAAATTTACCCTGTCCGGATAGGTGGATTTGATGCTTACAGATTCTCGCGAAGTTATGCTATGAATCACAGAGGCACCAAGGAAAGTGGAATTGCTGCCTCGAAACCCAATTCCCCACCACCTTTAGTGGTTGTTGATGAATGCCCTTGGCTTTTTCGATAGCAAAACCCCATCAAAATGGCAAAATGGTAGCAGAACCAATCTTTGCTGGATCAATCTCAATTGTGGTTGCTTAAGTCGCCATTTTTGGGGACTGAACTCCAAGTTCTCATCAACTCATATCAGCTCCGTGTTTCTAATGAAACAATCACGTTTGCTATAGATGTTCCTATCACTTTCCAATGTTTTTGCTGGATAAATCGCCATATTTTCTCCGGCGGGGTCCCCATTTTTCCGGGTTAAAAACCATGGACGCCGCCCAAAAAAACCAGGGTTCAAGGTACTGCGGACGCTGCGCAGCTCTTCGCGGGTCGTCTCTCGCGCCAACTCCTTTGGGTTTTGGTTGGGATTTGACCATGGGAATATCATGGCACTGATTATAGATGGGAAGTAACTATGATTAATTATGATTATCATAACCCATTCATATCCCATTTGTTTTACCAACCATGAAGGGTTCTGATGAAGTGGGGATGATTCGTGGGATATTGCTAATCATATTAAATAATGGGGATATGATAGAATAAGGATGTGATATTCCAATATGAATGGGTATCATGTTTTTTTACCAACCATGATGGGAGTAATTGGCATCACGGGAGTAATTGACTATTTCTTACCAACCATGAGTAACCAACCATTTGGGTTCTTTTGATGGTGAAATCAGAGGGGATCATTATGTGATAATGTGTCTAAAGAGGTTGATTGGCATGTTTGAACTCATCACATGTTCATGTATATGGGAATCGCGACATGGTGATACGTGTACAACCAGTTACTAGTAGTATAGATGGTACTATACGATTCGTACGTTTGAATGCAATCAATGGTTTAAACCCAAACGTTTTTGAAGGGAACATCGGCCATCATCAGCCAATGGCCAGGTTATGGGAATAGCTTGCCAGGAAAATATGGATTTATCCAGCCTTGCAATTGATCCGACCATGGAACATGTTTAATGGCAATAACCATGAACCTTGGCACTATAACCTTGGCACTATAACCTTGGCACTAGAACCTTGGTCATAACCAGTTTTAATGGCTCAACCCATTGATATTGAAATCAAGAATCAACCGACACTCCTTTTGCACCGTTTTTCATACCCCTGGTCTCCCAAACAAAACCTTGCTTGAGTATTGGATTGTACTAGGTATATTTATGTTCAGGGTCCATATGGGTATTGTTACTTAATGATCTTACGATCGTCAAAACACGAATTTCCAACCCATGAAAGTCCAACTAAAATACAAAATGAAACACGCATAAAACACCATGTTCTTCAATGATTACGGGGGATGGGATGAATCCAAACATCAAACACCAGGGCTCGCCCCTATTAAACCACAGCATTGGGATGGGCCTTCTTCAATCCACTACATCCTCGAGGACAAAGCATGGCCTCGCCACTGGGGTAGAACCCCGGGGGATAAAGAGCCGAGAAATCCAGTTGAAACGGGTATAATGTCAAATGTGGGTTAATACTCATTAAATCTGATTAATTACTTGCATTAATAGGGTTCATAATGGTCAATCATGGGGTAATGGTGGTTAATGATGGGTAAAACTGTATAAACTCGGAAAATACATGAAAATACGGATTCTTGGTGCTCGGCTGTAGTCTATCTTGACATGTCCATACAAGTAGTACAGAGAGAAATGGAAATGGTGGTGAGGCAAGCATGACAATTTGATTTGCACCGGAGAGCTAAAGTGTATTGAAAGCTGTCCATTTCAAAGAGCCTAGAAAGGAGGCAAGATGAGCCCTAGTCATATATTCTTTTCTCTGCACTCGCTTGGGTTTCACCCATCCAATTATACCGAATATTATTGATATATCTGCCATACACCCAACAGTTAACCCAGTTTTGTTTACCTACTTACCCATCATAAATCACTCACAAATCCCAAGTTTTGTTGGTGAAATCCACCAGTTTCACCAAAATTTCGCCTTGGCCCGCAATGCTCTGGAAGCTGTTCCTTTCAAGGCACCTCCCAGTGTGCAGGGCCCATCCGAGATCCTACCAAGGTATGGTCATGGTCAAGTTGTGCCTGAACACCAGGCAAATGATGTTTTTTAAAGTTATGACCGATGAAAGAGAAACCTTCTAAAGTAGCAGCCTTAAAAATCCCCATAGAATCCCTATAAAATTCCTATAAAATCTCATGAAACAACCCTACTTCAGTACTTACTCGACCTCCAATTGGCCCCCCCAAAACCAGCCATTCGCCGCTTCGAGGGATGATTCCAGTCGCGCCTCCAGGCGGCTCCTTCCAAAAGCTGGTCCGCTCCGGGTCTCCCACGATGACGTCGCGCTTGAAACTGGAGCAACCACCGGGGCGGCCCATCACGGGGGGAGCCGGCCCATCTGTGCGGATATATGTGATTTTATTAATGGATATGAATATGATCAGTGTTGGAATTACTCATCATAAGCCATTCATCATTGTACAGAATTATAACCACATAATGAATGACTATATATAATATATAATATATTTTTATATATGATTTTATTTATGGATGTTAGTGGTTGGTTAACCATCAATATATGCAAATATGTCATGGGGCCAGGGATATTTTCATGGATGTAATGGGACAAAAACTATCATCGATCGATGATTTTAGCATACCGACATGGGGCATAACCCAAGTGATTCCAACAAACCAGATGATTTGAGAATCCTTTCATACACCCTCTTCAAGTGGCTGGGGGCATGCTTGTCTGTTGGGTTTTTCTTAGAATCTTCCAACCCACACCATCCATAGGGTCTGTCCAAACATAGAAGAAAGTAGCAAACCCTCTGAAAGTAGAACACCATTCAGAAAAAAACAACATGGGTTTGTCTCAAACTTGGCATGGGCATCCAATTTACCCTCTGGTGACATTATAACTTCCATATGTTCGTGTACTGGAGGGTATGGCCCGTATGGCCATTGCAAAATGGAAAATTATGATTGACCACCAGCCAGGCAAAGCCATATTTACACCCCTTGAACCCAGTGGGAGCCATATCCAGCAACTCCAAGTCTAAGCTGGCCTCATCGCTCGTTCGGACTGGGTGATGTGTTTGTCAATGCCAGTCTCATAATAGATGTCCTCGCCAGCGGATCTTGCAAAAAAAGAAACAACAAGGGTACGCAACAAATCCAGTGCATAATTCCATATAATTCCTATAGTAGTATAGTATATTATAACATGTCATGCCTCAAACATAGAATGCAACTCAAAGAAATCGAAAACTTCGATTCGTTGATCTATTCAAGCTGGAAAAACCTCATGGATGTCATGTTCAGCCATCGGGCAATGGATGGACTCCCGACGAGATATCAAACCTATACCACACCCAAAACGGACCTAGAAAAATGTCTGAAAATGGTGTACACCCCCAAATGACCATTGTAATATATTGTAATAGGGAAAATGATGGTTAATCCATTGGAATTGGGGATACCCTACTTTCAGACAAACCCACCTAGAAAAACACGCCATGCACCTATCCACAACGAATTCCACCCCTGTCCCCAGGTTTCGTAGCATTGGGATGCGAGAAATATTCGTGCGTGTAGACTCTCTGTTCCGTCCAAGCCTCAGCCCGCGAAGCCGCCGTCAGGTCATGGTTTCCCCACTACTTCTGTTTTTTTTAATGCCGAGTTTATGGCCATTCAAGATCATCTAAAAAAATGGGGAAGATATTTGAAAAGATGAGGAACAATACTGATCAATACTGTAGAATTGGGGTATCTGCATGTATCTGCCATAATTTGGTTGTCCCAATGTTTTGGGACAACCTTTGCAGACTGGCTACTCCAGATTTTGTCAGCAACCAGAGCTAGAGCTTACAGTAGCTTGCGATGGATCAAAAACATTGCAGCATATTGAAGCTCGAAAAGGGTCGAGTACATTCGAGTACGATCTATATCAATCACACCATAGGGATCCATTAAAAAAAACAATCCTAGTCCTCTCGTAGTCAAACCCTTTACCCTCTGGTAAACTAACAGTTTGCTATGGAAAATCACAATTTTAAATGGGAAAATCCACTATAAATGGCCATTTTCAATAGCTATGTTAGTTCACCAGAGGGTAAGTCAGAACGAGCATCATGGAATGGCTGTCTCCATCAACTCATTGGTGATACATGGGACCAGAGGCTCAAAGGGATGATCATATGGATAAGCGACAGCCAAAGGGGTAGAGAAGCTAAGTGTACCTCTGTTCTTCCCAGATATAGGACAATACCTGTAGAAATATACCGAATATATATATATATATATGTATTATGTACACATATATATTAGGAATATACCAGATGCGTGTCTTAGACTTCTATATCTGGACATCCAAACCACTTTTCCTGTCATTTTCCATAGAAATTCAGCCATAGGCCGAAGTCTACGCGGCTCGGTGAGCCCCGTGCGGGTTTTTCTCGCTTCAAACAGGAGAACTCATCGGCGTGTTCCTGGCCGATGCAGCGAAAATTGGCCAGGCTTTAACCCACCAGAACATGCTGATAGAATGGGGTTGTGAATGGCATGTGAGATGACATGGGAATTCACCACAAAATGGGAAGGTTGACCAACCATAAAAGAAGAGTTGGTGTGATCCCTTCCTCCGAGATATATTGGAAATACCCGTGGTCTTTGGGAGCCAAAATGAATAGAACCAATACTGAACCAGGGTTTAAAGGAAGGTATTTAATGTTTGGGGGAAGGGATTGGTATAAACCACCACAAAACATGGTGAACAAAAAAGCAACTGTAAAAACCCTCCCACCAATACATATCCACTACTCACCAGGATCAGGGGATGGGATCAGGAGATCCAGCACCCCGTTTCATGACATGCCGCCTCCAAATGTTTCTTTTTATATCTTCCATCTGTCCTGGTCATGGTGCTGGGTCAGAGATCTCAACAACAGCATGGTTTGCTGGAAAATCCTCCATTTATAGGTTGACATTCCCATGAGAACCTCCATGTTGATCGGGGATTCTCCAGCTGGCCACATTTGAGTACTGGAGGTAAATCAATGCTGTGGACAGCTCAAGTAGTGATTGGTTTTGGGAAACCACCAACCACATCGCACCAACCAGCCAGCCAGATTTCCTACAAAGTGGTGCCAGTTTCTTGGTTTAATATCCCCCATCCACATCCATCAACTGTACTTACATATAGATATAATACTATATCCACCATAAACGCGAATGTTGTCTGAGTTCTAAAGCAACCAAGGTTCGTTCACCGAACCAGGGATTTTCAAACGCGAATCGCATCCGACAGACTGTCCGCCAGGCTCCCACACTTCTTCAGTGCATCAAGACGTTCCAGCTCTTTGGCCTTTGCATCGCTGCGGGATCGGCATCTGATGAGAGGATTCAGAGGGCTGCGGGATGAAAATGAGGATCAAATGGAGGTTTCCTAAGTCATGGGCGTAGTCCCAAATCAAATTATCCATCTTCTTTTCTGGGATTGTCTGGGACTTTCCATTACAAAGCATCCAGCTATTGGGGATCCCCAGTTTTAAGACACCTCCAAATAGAGCTTGACTCAAAAACTGATACGGGGGATAGAATAATGAATAACGCTAATGTAAATGGGGACCCTAATGGGGATATTTTTGTCATCAACATGGGATATGGCTGTGTCTGGGATGTGCCTATGAGATGGCCCATCAAATTTTTGGGGTAGCCGATTTGTTTAGTTCCAAACCCATATGAACTACGACACTGACACTAGTACTAACAAGAACAAGAATATTGAACCATGAAGCATGGTCGGCAACTGTCGATTCACGATTTGGGGACATGTCAACATTGTGTATTCCTCAAATGTTTGAGTGAATATCAACAACTGGTTTTGGAAATATGACCAAAAGCCGTGGCATGGCTCGGTTTCCTGCCTCCTTGAGTTTTCGCTCCAATCCTTAGCATGGCGCACCATGCAACGTGGCCAACTGGGCATCTCTGCCGCATCATCATCACCACCACCACCACCACCATCATCATCATCATCATCATCAACCAAATTACAATAGCCATAAGCCAGCTGACCGCTACTAGACTGTTGGAGATGGTGAAAGCACCAGTGGAGATCAGTGGAGGCACACGATGCATCATCCTTTTTCGACTGGGTTGGATTCCATGGTCGAGGCATGTGACTGTTAGAAAGTGAGTAAAAGGTCCGCTCTCCTAGAGCGAATGCGGACCGTATTCCAGGATCCTGCTATCAATGGGTGAGCTGTACCAATATCATATGATATATTTATATGTATATATATATATTATGTATATGTAGATTGTTACATTGCATCATTCTTCACGGATCATCCTGTTCTCAATGAATTATTCATGATTATTCCACCCGAAAATCGGGTGGATTCCCGGTCACCGATTTGGAAAAGCACCGACACCTCGGAGCCCCAGCTCTCTTTGTACATCTTCTCTTTGGGATCCATCGGTCGAGCCTGAGTTCGTTGTCACTAGGGTCAACCGGTCAACAAAAAGATGGGGAAAACCTATGGTTTCCCTAGGAAAATGATAAAGAAATGGTGGTTTGTCCACATCTATGGTTGTTTACACTAGGGATCACATTTATCTTGATGTGGGTTGCTCTGAAAAAAAACACCCCCAAATCATCCAAAATCCATCGCTTGATCATGATGTTCCATGTAAAACTGGCCATACATTGGGGTAAATCCACCATTTTCAGACACACCCATGTGGACAGCTTGATCACAAGTCAATGGGTGTTGAGCAACGTGACTGGTGCCAGTGGGTCAACTGGAAGCGTCAACAGAGTCATATCTTGCAAGAGATTTCAACATGGGATCAGGTTGTGAACCAAATTTCAGACCCATTGGAGATGAGTTAAAATCAAGCTGGGCATGCCCTTTGGCCACCATGCAGTATGACCCCTAAAAAAAGTTGAAAAAGTCATGAACACATATCCAAACATGTAGATCAACACATATCACAACAATCACTTCAGCATAGTTTTGGCACCAATCATTCAGCAAGACAAACCCACTCAGACCCGTACATGGGCTGGTCCATGGTATCCGATGGTTTGATCCATCATCATCATCATCATCATCATCATCATCATCACCATCATCACCATCATCACCATCATCACCATCATCACCATCATCAACATCATCAACATCATCAACATCTGTAGCCATAGCAGTCGTAGTACAAGGTGGTACCTCATCTAACGAAATGACATCACCATGAACCCTAGTGCAGTACGTGTTCGTGTTACTCATGTAAATGTACATCAACAATACTTATAAAATCTTATAAAACTAACCTTGGCTATTTTAGTTGTATCAAGTAATCCTAGAATAGAATCCATTCGAAGTTCATCCCTTCTAATATGACTAATATTGCTAATGCTGTAATATTGATCCACTGCACTTACTAAGTCACTATTAGTCTATTGATCACTTACTAAGTCACTTACTTATTGATCACTCACTATTACTAAGTCACTCACTTAATATTGATTCATAATATATCAGAATGGACTCGTTAATCTTCATCCATCAATCCACCATGAACTCATCCAGAAGGTTTTTACAGGTCCCGCACCCGAGCATCTCTGGCCAAGCTTTCGGCAGATGTAAAAGGAGCCCTGGAAAGCAAACGGGGTCATGGGAAAATTATCAAGGACACACGGCATCTGTTTGTGTTCATATGTGGTAACTGTCTATGGATCAGATATATGAGTTTGTAGGATATATATATATACATATATATATATACTGTATATATATATATGTACACACAAGTGGAGAGAGGGAAAGAGAGAGAGAGAGAGGGAGAGAGAATATATCACAGTTCTATATCATTCTGGATGGAACACGGCAACTGTGCATATTTCGATATTACACTCTACATGATTTATACACATACTGAGAGATGGAGAAGGAGTGATGTGATACAAGTCGAGACACGGAAAAGTATAGTAGGCATGGATTCACACTGGAATATTGTTTGAGGATGGTGCAAGTTCATAGCAGAATTATTGGCTCTCCACCATTGTTGTACCATTCGCAGCCTATCATCTCGATTCAGTGGGTTGATCATGTACCCATAGTGAATACCTAGTGTATATATATATAATACATTCAAAACATTTACCCTTTGGTTATTCAACATAGCTATGGAAAATGGGCAGATAGAAAATAGATGCTAAACATGACGATTTACCAATTGTAAATGAATATGTTCCACTATATCCCATTAAATCCCATTGATATTTACCCTTAAATCCCAGTAAATTACCAATAAATCATCATATTTTCCAGCCCGCTCAACCGTTCAATTACCCGAGGCGAAGCGGCTATGCGTTTCGCATGGCACCGTCTCAGTTTCGGCTCTGGGCTCATGGCCAGCCACCGAAGGTGTCGTACTCCCAATGCGCTGGCTTTCCATCGGGCGTATCGAAGATTCCCCTGGCATGGCATGGCTCCAGTTAGCCTCTGGTAAACGTTTACATAGCGAACTGGAAAATGGCTATAGAAATAGTTGATTTTCCGATTAAAAATGGTGATTTTCTATAGTTATGTTAGTTTACCAGAGGGTAATTAATATAACATCTACACTGTGTCAAGTCATTGGGGTACTAACGGAACTACAACAGGCTGGTCTTTTGAAAACAGAAAAGTGGGAAGAAATCATTTTGACCCATACCCAAATGGAATGTGTGTGTGTGTATCTTATATTATATATATACATGTAACAGGATGGGGGGATGAAAGTAATGCAAGTACTTCTCCTTCGCAGTGCCAGCATCCTGGCGAGGGCTATATATCAAGCCCTTTGCAAGATGGAAAGCGCAGATCAGCACCCCGTGGCTTCAAACATCATAGTTTCGGGAAATTACAATATTTTTTATCATCCCTCATGGAGCAGAAACTACAGTAGCGTGATACATGTGCTTCACACGGCACATCTTTGGTCAAAGAAGGTTTGGGCAGAACCTCTCTCCTGCCACAAGCCAAGCAAACAACCCACAAACTCTCATTTGCACCACCTGTTGATAGGTTTTACTTACTTGTGCTTAGTAGGGAATGGGGGAATGGGATGATTATTAATGGTTATTATAGGTCATTCCCCCATTCCCTACTAAGCACCAGTAAGTTTATTAATCCACCTGCTGGCTTCCCAAAGATATCTGTGGCCCCCAACATCAGCATATCGTTCTTCATGAAGGTGTTGGAAGCTTCCCTGAGCCATGAGTGGAGATCAAAGTGGGGTGATAGCTGGATATATTCCAATAGATCCGATATAAGTGTATATATATATATATACATATGTATATTATATATATACATATACAATCATATACATAATTACATATATGTACATAACTGGGTCAGAAGTATGGTATTTGCACACCCAAGTGCATGTTTCTTTAGATTGCGGTACGCAATTTCACCATTGCTTTGTGGTCCCCCCCGTTTTCAGAAACACCCAAATCATTGCCAGTCTTCGATACCCTGCAAAAGATTAGATGGTAAGATTGCCATATCTCAATACACCGTAGAAGATTAAGTTGTAGTAAAGTAATTATCCATCCAGATGTGTTTTGCGGAAAATCCAGTTTTTTGTTGGCTAAACTATAGCCAAACCCCCATATTTCATGGTAAAATCCGAGCGACATGAGCAAAGCCGGACGAGGGCGTTCGAAGTACTCCATGGGTTCGGGATAGGTCCACGGGGGCCTTGGCGGCCAAATGTTGGGCAATTCCAATGAGGTCGTTATGATTTGTCCACATGTGTATAGTAATATATGACAACATTGATTTATATATATATATATGTAAATGTATATCATTGTATTACATAACTATATAACTAACTAATCTATATTAATTGCTTTGTGTGGATATGTATGGATGTGAAATAGAAATCCTTCACTAACCTTGCTGGCAGAGGGACAAATCTTCCCCAACTTTCCCATTGTTTTGCTGAGTGTGACCCGCTTTTCCGACTGCAAACTCACCGCTTCCTCCGAACGACGGTGTGCTTGGCCTTGATTTTTTTGGCGGAATTGGACTGTGGGAATTTTGGAGCTCTCCGTAAACTATACTCATCACACTATCTATAGGGATTCCTCTGGATTCCTTATGATTGGAATATTAACCACGATCAATAGGAGGATGACACCCCCCGACTAGCCATGTACCTTGATCATGGCACATGGGTATGAATCATGCCACCTGCTATTTTCCAAGCACTGCCAGCTATTTTGCTTCGAATTCGAGTACTGATCAGCTTGTGATTCAGGGCCATATCGACCAAATCAACCAAACTAAACTGTAGTGGCTGTAGCCATCAATTTGGCCATCAATGTAGCTGTCACTGGTTGTCAGGTTGAGCTGAACCCCTACTCAAAAAGATGTTACTCAATTAACCGATAAATCCACCACAGCACATGTTTTACTCTTTTTGGACGCGGTCCTGCTCATGATGGCCTGAGTCTGGGCTGAGTTCCTTTCCATTTTTCTTCGCATTCTGAGATTCAAGCTGTTCATGATATCATCTTCAAATTGTATATATATATATATATCTTGGTATATCATGTTCATGTATGTACATATATATATATACACAGATACATATATATATATATGTATATATAGAGATGGGTTGGTCTGAAAATAGGGTATCCCATTCCATCCACTCATAAATCATCAGTTTCCTCATCAAAATACGTTGTTTAACAGCCATAGCTTGGGCAAACCCAACCCACTTTTCAGGTACCGTCCCCCCACATTGTCCCAACAAACTCCAGGTGTGTCGGGGTGCCATGGTCATCAGCCCAGGGACGTGCTCTCAGCAAAGCTACCTCCGTCTCCAACCTCGAAGATCTCTCAGATTTTGGGGAGTATGGACCAAATATTTTCGGGGGATCAGCATCCATATGTTTTTTTCTATTTGGGGAGATCTCTCTCTCAGACTTAGTATGTATAGAGCTCATATTCACCAGCATCCAGGATATGTCAAGAGATAGTGATGGATCAAAACCCATGAATACCATGTAATTTGATCTATTTCCGGGGATGAACATCCATAACTGGTTGGTGGTTGAGCCACCCCAAAAAAGTGCAAAAGTCATTGGGGATCATCATCCCAAAATATGGTTGAACACCCAAAAAATAGCTATATTGGGGTGAACTACAGAGCACCAGTGTGAACTAACCATTTTTGTTTTTTTTGCCACAAAAGACTGGTGAAAAATTTCAACTCGAACATGGAGCATCTAAGTCCATGATCTGGCGGATAAGGGTCTCTTTTTTCTTTCCCAGACCAATCACTCAACCCTGACCACCTAGGGGGCACACTTGGGAGAGTTGGTGAAATCACCATGAAAGCATCCAGCAAAAGGATGGTGCCATCCAGCACCCACCAGACCCCACCGGGTCTCCAGACGTGCGCTTGTGGTCTTTCTTCCTTTGTTCAATCTGATCATCTATGCCATGCCTTGGTGCCCGAGGTGTTCCCGGAATGGTGCTGTGCGAAGCGGTACAGGAAATCTGTGAAGCTTTTGGCAATTGATGCTAATGTCTGATGAAAACCATTGTTTTCTGTAGATTTTGCATGCAACTAATCCGTGGAAGGAAAGAGTGACATAAAGGCTATCCTAATCAACTTGTCTATCCAAAAAAAAACAAAAGTCTTGCCCCCAAATGGCCATCAAATAAGATCGACAACGAGGTTCGGATCCGTTTGGATTCTGGAGTGTTCCGTAATTTTTTAAAAAAGAAACCAAACTCCCATCACGCTGGTTATGTATGTATGAATATATATATATATATATACACATACAAATATATATATATGTATGTATATATATATATATGTATGTATATATATATATGTATGTATATATACACCCCATGATATCCACAGGATATCCCCATGATACTTAGGTTTAAATCCCCATGTTTGCTGATCAACCTCCCCATTAAACATCTCCCTCAAAGTGGCATCAGTTTCATCCAGTCTCTCCGGTACTGCAAGCGATCCACCGTACCCTGGCGGCAAGCTGTGCATCGAGGCAATCAAGGCAGCACGGGGACCTTTTTTGTGGATGGGGAGGAACTGATTATCTCATGGTGATTGTAGTGATATTAAACAATTAGATGGAATATAGATGGGCATGATCATAAACAAATATATAATATATAGATAGATAGAGAGATTGTTTACCATTATTGTCATGATAATTAACATTAAATTACAATAATCATTGGTGTTGCCATTATCTAGATGTCATTGGCACTATCATTATTAGCATTTGAACCATTATGATCACTACTATTTAAGTTGGACGTTCCGGCCCGTGGCTGTCAAATCAGCAGGTGTCATCAAAAACGAAGAAACCTAGTAGAAACCATGGTTTCGTGAAAATCAACCAAACGCAAAAACTAGCAAAAAACAACGGTTTCTTGAAAATCGACGAAACGCAAAAACTATTAAAAAACGTCAAAAACATCAAAATCATCGAAATTGCGAAAACCTACATATCCACATCATCCCTACCTCCCCCAGGCTCACTTAGGCACACATCTTTTCCCCAGCCCTTTCTCGAAATCCCATGGAACTATGAAACTATGTTTCACGCCAGCTGCTTTTCAAGAGCTCGGCTCAGCTGCTCAGCTGACCATTTGATGAAACAGTCAAGTCTCAGCTGCTTTCCTCTTGGAGAATACGTGTTGGCGCCAGGCGCTTCATTGTCCTTTTCGGACTCTTAGCCTTGGCCTTGGCCTTTGGCGGCTTTGAATACAACTTATCATACACACTGGAATCAGCATCATCAGTTGTGATCCGCTTTGGGCCCACGAAGACTCCAGCACTGGGAACGTATGAGGTCCAACGGGAGCGGGAGCGGGATCTGGTCTGCCGCAGTCGCTGTGGTGACTTGTCTGTTGACCGGGGCGAGTTCTGCAAGCACAACCAAAAGACCCGATTGGAAACACGTGTTTTTCTCATTTTCGATGAAAATACAAAAACCATTGTTTTTTTAATAGTTTTATCGTTTCATCGAAAACGAGAAAACCAACAAATTTATCAAGTTTCATCGTTTTAGCTAAAATGCAAAAACTATCTTTTTTTATCGATTTTAGGTTTCGACCTGATTTTTAACTTATCCACAGAGAAAGGTCCCATCTTAACCTATTATCATCGTTGTATTATACATGAAGTATTCTCATTCATATCATTCTTATCGTCATTACTCAAGTGTTTTTTGTGGGGGATGGTTGCCTTCGCTGGGTTCCTTGATTTCCTGTATGTGGTTGACTTGGTCGAGGCCGGCATGGCTTTTGAACAGGGGATCAGTTTGCTTCCTCTCCGGTGTAATCAAACATGGCTGGCTGGATCCTCGCCCATCAATGGAGGTTTTTACGGAAAAATCACTTACAAATGGGAGATTTGTCATTGCTATGTTACATTGTGTTTGATTACCGGATGGCATTTGTGGATGGAAGATCAATGTGTGTAGAAATCTTGAGCCATGAACCAACCCAGAGCGTCCAAGCACAGAAAACCGCTTCATATGATATGTTTGTTTATTTGATACCCTACTAGTATCTACAGAAGAACTTGTACTTAGAAAACGTGGTAAAAATTAAAGGACCGGATAACCCCACACGTCAACTTCTTCCAATCAGTACCAAAAGAGATGTGAAGAGTTGAGGGGAAAGGCAGGAAGGAGAAAGGAGATGGTGGAAGACATATTGTGTGAAAGAGTTGTGTGTGTGTGTGTAAACAACGTTCTGTGTGAAAGAGTGATGGTATAAGTGACAAAGTTGTGTGTGTGAAAGGTTGTGTGTGGAAGAGATGTGGATAGCAGAGTTTTGTGTCAAAAAGTTGTGCGTAAAAAAGTGGTGTGTATGTGACAAAATGCTGTGTGTGAAGGAGTTGTGTGCAAAAGTGGTCTGTGAGGATGTTGTGTGTAAGGGCGCTGTTTGTGAAATTGCTGTGTTCAAGTTTTTGTGTTCCAGTCTGTGTGGTCCAGGTTGTGTGTGTGAAAGTGTTGTGTGTGAAAGAGTCGTGTGTGAAAGAATTGTGTGTGTGCAGGAGTTGTGTGTGAACGAGTTGTCTGGAAGAGTTCTGGCGCCGCCAGAGCCAGCCCGGTGCCGTGAGCGCCACGCATCCACACAAAATGGAGCAAGTGCCAAATCTGCCACACAAAGTGAACGTCCATGTCACCAAGTGCCACGCCTGCCACACAAAGTGAAGGTCGATGTCTCCAACTCCCCCGCCTGCCACACAAACAGCCCCGGCGCCACCGGCGACCAGCGGACCCCAAGCGCGTCACAAGACCCAGCCCAGTGCCGTAAGTGCCACGCCTGCCACACAAAGTGAAGGTCCATGTCACCAAGTGCCACGCCTGCCACACAAAGTGAAGGTTGATGTCTCCAAATGCCACGCCAACCACACAAAGCGAAGGTCCATGTCACCAAGTGCCACGCCAGAGAGAGAGAGAGGCCAAGAGAAAGAGAAAGAGAGGTAGAGAGAGGAAGAGCCAGGGGAAAAAGGAAAGGAAGAAAAAAGGAGGAAAGAGACAAAGAGGGCAAGAGGGAAAGACAGAACCAACCAACCATTCTACCAACCAGCCAGCCAGTGAGTCAAACAACCAACCAGCCAGCCAACCAACCAGCCAACCAGGCAACCAACCAAGTAGCCAACCAGCCAACCAAGAAACCAACCACCAACAACCACAAAACACCACCAGCCACCAACACAAAGCCACACAAACCACAAGCTACCAACCACCACCAGCCACAGAACACCAAGGAAACAAGAGACAAGAGAGAAGGGGCAAGAAAGACAAACACAGAAACAAGAAACAATAGAAAAGAAAAAAGGGCCAGTAAAAAACAACAGAAGAAAGGGAACAAGGGAGAAAGAACAAGAGGGAGAGAAAAAGAGAGAGAGAGAGAGGGAGAGAGAGGGAGAGAGAGGGAGAGAGAGGTGTTCATTCGTTTCTGCGGCATGGCTAGTTGACCAGCTTCTGTCTAATTTGATCTCTTTGCATAAGCCCACAGGGGAAAAACCACCTTGCTCAAGCAATAACTTCAGATGACTCTGGCAAGCCATTTAGAGCTCGATGGTTCTTCTACCCACAGAAACCACTTTCTTAAGGTAGTTGTCGGATTCTTTCCATTGGATCACACAGGCTGGTCCTATATATGCAATCGCGGTTGGTTTACACTGTCACTGTCACGTCATAATTTCAGCAAGCAACAGCCAAGAACAAAACATTCAGTCAATGATAAGAAGCTGCTACATACACGCACCACGCATTGCCGCACACTGTTTAAAAAAAAACAACCTTTTGTATCACCATGTCGTTACTGCACACGCTTTCTG
This sequence comes from Symbiodinium sp. clade C Y103, assembly GCA_003297045.1. NCBI lineage: Eukaryota > Dinophyceae > Suessiales > Symbiodiniaceae > Cladocopium > Cladocopium sp. clade C. Next base: position 62,768 of record BGPT01001459.1, read on the forward strand.
CTGCAGCTTTGGCTGCTTTCATCACTGGCAGGAGCCGATCGCTTCTTCGTGATTTTCTGCAGTGCCTGACCAAACCAGTTGCAACTGTGATGGAATGCTTGCAAGCCCTTGCAAGCCCCGCTTTCACATATAGCATGCCTCATCCTCATCCTCATCATCATTAACATTGGACGTCACAGATCCAATATTCATGCTGGATGGCACATCCTATAGCATACAAGTTCGCAGCGAATCACACAGATCACGTGGTGTTCACAGGCAATCAAACACCTCATCCGCAGGCAGGTCTTCATGGTATAAATAAATATATATATATATATATATATATATTGTTGGAGTCGTCGGAATCAATGTCCGGTGCCATCACCTGTCCCACAAAGATATTGACACACGCAGTTCATTCACGCATGCGGTGACATCTTTCATCACTGTTTGAACACGCGTGGCCTCCTGTATGGGCATGTTGAGACGTTCAATGAGCTCTTTCACTGCTTCTTGTAACCTTATCCACTCTGCGTTATGCTCCTGTCATGACACGCACGTTTCCAAACACGACGCTATATAGCACACACACACACAGGATTCACCTTTGAGCATCCGCTTGTCGATTCATGATCGATCATCATGACACCAGCAAACAAAAGAGCAACAGAAAAACGCCAACTTCTCACCACTTGACACCCAGCTGTTGCACAAGACGCAAAAACATGATATTGCGGCATAGTTCAGCCAGCGCGTATGCACGCGTCCAACACACATTGCCCATTGAGGTTATGGACCAGGCCTTGGGATTGTAGTGAGGCAATAATAAGGCTTGCTGCACGGCTATGCGCCGAATTCTCGCAGTGAAGCCATCTTAGGCATCAGCGGAGCGGGGACTGTGCGATCCTGACTGCTATGTTTGCTGGCTGCCTGTTTGCACGGCACTGTTTTGCATGCGCCAAGTGAGTGGATGATAATGAAGCCTGTGACGCTACAGCAGGGACCTGGCCCTTCGACCTACGATGTTGCAAAGACTTCATTTCACAATTGACTGGGTGACTTTGACCGTCTTGGCAGCAGGTGAAAGCTTTGTGTTGTTGCAGCATGGCCCTAGCCTGGGCAGATATTGCCGAGCCTCACAATGACCGCGATTTGGGTCCGTGGCCGCTACAGCCCAGACCCCTTGCAGGCAATGCGCCCTTTCGCGTTCCTGCGGACAAGAGAAAGCAGCACCAAGACATCAACAAGACAGGCCATGATAGAGCGGCAACTGCGCACGAGCCCACAATGGTGATAGAGAGGGAGAGAGAGAGGGAAAGAGATAAAGAGAGAGAGAGAGAGGGAGGGAGAGAGAGAGAGAGAGGGAGAGATAGGGAGAGAGTGGGAGAGAGAGAGGGAGAGAGAAAGAGATGGAGAGAGAGGGAGAGAGAGGGAGAGAAAGAGACAAAACTGCCAAGGCACATAGAAGTGCCACTTCATCTCCACCTGCCAGGCGACAGGAAAACGCATGTGTCAGGACCATGTGTAAATCAGTAAATCCATTCCAGATTGATTTCAAGAAGATCCACACTACCATGCCCAAGAAAGAATGCGCTTCCATGCGCAAGAGGGAATGCAAACCAAATCAGCAGCTTTCTTTTTTCAAATCTATTCAAATGTCTGGGTGAAAGCGACATGATATGGGGCAACTCAACGTCCATAACCCGGAAGATGTCCAAAACTTGTGTCTTTTGGGGGGATCCGGCCTGGTTGAGGGGCTTTCAAACGAATCATCACCATGGGAATACATCAATCTATCTATATAAATATATGTGTGCGTGTGCGTGCATATTAGCTGCATATCTAATGACACTTGCTGTTAGGCCGTCGGCCGGCCTAGGGCGCTTCCAACCTGTACAAGGACGTGGCCATTCAAATGTAACAGTACCTCCTAAGTCCATGACTTTCCGAGCTCTCTTAGTGAAACTTTTGAACAGTTGTTTTGACTCTTTGACCTGTCGCGCCAGCTTCCTAATGAATGCGGCGCCACCTCTCTTCCTATTGATGTACTGCCAAGGGGAACCAGATCCCGCACGTGCCGGCGGTTGCGGCGGACGTATCGACCAAAGGCTGAAGCTGCCGGGGTGTGAGTGTGCTCAGAACCAATGGCTCCGGGGTCAAGAGTTTCCGCAAACCAATTTGAGCACGCTCCCCCACTAAGGTTGACAAAGCTGGATCGTATGACCCTGGCGCTACAAACGCAACCAATCGTGCCCCATGCTCCCGGCACAAGCCGTGCCTTCAGAAGACAAGCTGCTTGCAATTCAAGCAATGCTTCACTGACGTGCTCGCAATACAGGAACGACAGAAAGCAATAGTAATGCTCTGTGTTTTGACCTGATCGCTACTGCAACTTCAAACTGCGAGACAACGCTCCCAGGCTCAGACGACCACTGCCTGTGAGACCGCCCAGAGGAGAGAGACGGATAAAGGCATGACTTTCCCTTGCCATGCAAGCCCGCCATACGCAAAGTGGACAACGGCCAAGGTGGCCTCTCTGGGCCAAAGAGAGCCTCCAAGTAGCGCCACGACTTGTAGCACACTGTCGCAATCACCGCAGCCAGTAAGATTGCTCGGCTGGCAAACCTTTGTAGTTTGCGATGCTGAGGTAAATAAAAGTGCTGTCAGGCCCAGCCCAAACAAGGCAACGGCGCTGATTCAAGAACGGTTCCCTGCCTGCAAAGCCGGCTAACACTTTTGCCTTCCACTCTTTGGCTTGGACACTTTCTCAGAGCACGCTTTAATTGCGAAAGAAACCAGAGCACTAATTACGAAAAAACTCTCTAATTGCGAAAGAAAAACCTTTAAACGCGAAAGAAATCAAGAGTATTTGAACAATCGGAAAAATATTACATATATATCTATATATTATTTGTTTCCTGCGCATATACAAAAATAGACATCGATCGGCAAAAATTCATCAAACGCGCCTTACGAATCAACAATACTTCCAAAAGTTGCAGGGGGGGCGTTGGGTGGTCCCACTCACTTTGTAGGGACAAACTTGATTTTGGGGTCCCACCCCTTTCCACAAGGAGGAACCTGAATCTGAGGCAGCAAAATGCAACCTCTACAAAATTAAGACACCCGACGCCATCAAAACTACTCTTGTTAAAGATGCAAAGGCAACAAATCTCATCATTAAGATTTTTTTAACTCCATTCTGTAGAGGCAACTGTCGTTGAAAATTTGGTGAATTGTATTGCTATCATCTTCATGGCTGCAACGAATCGAGACGGGAGCCAGCGTTGCGTAAGATACTTATAAGCAGTCTTCAATACTTGCGAAGCAAGTGGTACGGACGGGAATGAGAGGAGTGAGCACGGGACATGGCAGGGAATGGAATGGTAGAGGAGGGAAATGGTGGCACGGGAGTAGCACGGGAGTCCAACGGGAAAGTGGCAGCATAGTACAGAAATGGCACGGGAATGGCACGGGAATGGCACGGGAATGGCACGGGAGTGGCACGGGAGTGGCACGGGAGTGGGCGGATGGGAGAGGCGGACGGGAGTGCACAACAAAAAACAAGAACCCCACACAAAGATGTGGGGAATAACCCCTGTGTTGTCCTCACAAGACTGCTAGAAGCTTTGGTACCTGACAGTGCACAACAGCTCGTTAAGTGATTGCAACCGATATGAAACTGTGGCTTCTCACAATCACACTTAAACATGAGTGAACCAACCATGGTTATTAACTATATATGTCATGTGCCATGGTCAAAACATGGTAAATGGCTTCTAGTCATTCCACCATGAAATGAAATATCCTTCTATTGGCCATTTAAATTCCCTATGAATAGTGGTATGAACATGCCCCCAGGACTAGTTTAATCCAATCCAACCTTTGTTTCTTGTTGATTACATATCCCACCATATTCCCGTGAATATCTCATGAGAAATCACTATCTTTGCTACGGACCCTCTGGTTATTTCACATTGCTGTGGAAAATTGCCCACTTATGAATCATAGACATGATGATTTGCCTATGAAACAATGGTGATTTTCCAGTAGATCCCAATAAATCCCCCAAAGGACCGCTAAATCACCATATTGTCCAGTCCAAGAACCAGCGGTAGCAGGGCACCTCATGCTGATAGAATTCCTTCCGCAGATCCGGTTCGCTCAAGACCTGTGGCCGGGGTCCACAATGTCAGGATAAGACGTCAGTGCCAAACAAAATGTGAGAACTAATCACTAGATGTCTTTATCTCATGTTGTGCTTAGTTCATCCTCAATTTTTGCTGTTAACTCTCCACAAGGACAAAACTTGAAGGTCCCAGAGAAAAACGTTTGGGATAATTGTCCTAAAGACAATGTCTGGCCAAAAGCGATCAAAAAACCGCAATCGGCCCCAAACCCCCAGATCCAAGACCGCCCATCTGCAGCAACCGCAGCAAGCGCGGCATCTTTTTCCTCAACGTCTTCATCCCAATTCACAGAGAGACTCAGGGAAGAGGCTCCCGGACCTGCTATGGCGGTGAAGATTTGATCATCCCCAGTTGCGAGGTCAATTTGATACCAGGTGGTTGTCAGTACGCAACATAATGAAGGTACAATCGAAATATATCTAACCAACAAGATGATGGTAAACCCCCCCAATTAACCAGCAAAAATAGGGGTCAATGAGAATACAATGGGAAAATATCGACAAATGAGATATGTAATGGGGGATATACCCACTGGTAATGACTAAAAGTTTGAAAACTGGACCATCTAGTTCGATGATTTACCTAGTAAAAATTGTGATTTTCCATAGCTATGTTAAATTACCAGCTGGTATCCATTCCTATACTTGATTTGTCAAATTACCCTCCGGTCATCAGACATAGTATCTGAAAATCCCCCACTTATAGATGCTTCTCCCAGCTGTAGACCTTCATTAGTTCAGGGATTTTTCAGCCAGCCACGTTTGATTACCGGAGGGTAAGGTCAACCTCGGATTGATAACCTCAGAGCATGGCAAAACCACATTTTCCACAGCCAACTCTCCCCATGACCAATGAACAAATCCAACGTGGCAACAGAAAATCCCCTATATATGGAGGTTTATAGCTGGGAAAACATCATTGAATAGGGGATTTTAAGTTGCCATGTTTGACTACCGGATGGTACTTGTATGATCTCAGAAACTCTACTGGTTAAATTGTTGTGTTGGTGGTGAAATCCCATCCTTGCCGGAAAAAATTAATCTCTTGCGGTCCAAATATCATATTGTTGCGTCGCCCATTCCATTCCATCAATGTGGTAAGCCCGACACAAAACACCTATTTGGGATGATGTAAAATGCCCCCCAAATGGTTGGTTGATGGGATTGTTTATACCAGATTATTTATATCCCAACTATATCTCCGTAAATTGGTAATAATAATCAAGCAAGCAGGATCTCCAGATGGTTGAATCCCCATCAAGAGCAGTAACCAACAACCAGGATTTGGGTCACATATCCTGTTCACATCCCTATTGTATACCCATAAAGTGCAAATAAATAACCACTCAATGCAGTCGTAAAACCAAATTTCTGTCAGTTCAATCACCATTGCTGTTGATTAAATCCGAGTCTGTGCTGGTGAAAGCAACAGATTTTTGTCACTTGAGTCATCATGTTGGTTGAAACTGAATGATTGTCATTCAAAAATAGTTGATGAAAAAAGGTTAAATATTTGGTGAAAGCAATGCCAGGGTTTTTCCTTTGGTTCAAACTGCCCCTGAAGTTCGTTCGACGGATTTTGCACCTGGCCCCTGAAGTTCTTGGACCTTGAAGGCCTTGGGCTCCTCGTGGGATGGTTTCATAGATTGTGATGATATCATATACAGTAGTATGTGACAGTATGTGTTAAGTATAGTAAACCATAGTAAATATATGATTGATATAGATGTCATTCTCATACTAATTGTGGTACATATTATACATATACAGAAACGACTCTATATATAATCATATGTAATATAAATGGTTCCCTATTGCGATATAATATGATATCATAGCTGCATATAGCTGCTATATGGTGCATCTAGTGTATCTTGCTGCAGATGGATGATGACTAGGACAACGGATTGGATGATTGTCCTATTCAATGAAGATAGTTCTTATTGACTCAAGATAGTCTGCGGGGAAGTTGCCTCAACCGCGCAAAGGTCTCCAGATGTGTCTACGGATGTATACAGATATGTGCAGTGGTTCTGCGAGCACAGGTCGCAGTGAAAAATAACTCTATTGGGTGGGTCATAAAAGCTACCATGTGGTTGGGAAACTCTTAGTAGCCCCTCGGCTCCCCATTTCGTAGGGAATATGGACACCCGTTGCTCCAAAACGCTTCCTCCATTCACCACTGGATAGTAGGTAGAAACGATGCCTTGAGATTCATCCAATCATTTTAACAAGGTCATGCCACTTGGCTCAGCTTTCATCTCCAAAGCATCTGCTTGAGACCCAGTTCCATTGCTGCCTAGTTAGGCTCTTCAGTTGGACACATGTTCAACCATCCGAAGTGTGGATTTGGGCGGAAAAAACATCATCAAGACACTAGCGAGAAAAATGGTGGTTTCTACATTTGTTTAACATCCCAACAAGATCCAAAACCTAACATTAAGGTACAGTAACGTACAACCACGTACATAACTAACCGACCCACCAAAAATGATACACTGCTTTGCACCCCACGACACTAAGCGGTCCGGATGTCTTTCCAAACCTGGAGCAGCAGCTTGGGAGGTGGATGGTTCCTGGTGAATATGGTGCGATTCCTAACGGCTAATGGCGACCACACATGGTTTACCAATGTACCTTCTGGTCATCTAACAGGTTGCGAACTGGATAATCATTATTTTTTGAAGAACGGTAAATTATCTATAAGTCATCCATATATGGGTCCATTTTCCATAGCTAAATGGTATCTATAAAGTGTAAATCATCACACAAAATGATGGACCACCTCCCCAGCACTCGTAGCGTTCGTAGCTCCGTAGCGACTCAGCATTAGTGTACCATATATCGTATATAAAAATATATTGCTATATACTCAGACATCATGTAATTGCATAATGTTATATTTTGCATGTGTATGCAATTGTATGTATAATTATATTGTATGTTTGCATACAAATGTACTGTATCTGCATAACTTTTTCAGCGCTGGGTTCAATTTCTCCACCGAGACGCTCCAGAGTTTCAGGCGACTTGAGTCCTGACGCGCGCACCAATGTGATGCTGTGACGACCACCAGTTGGGCGACCAATGTAGTGGTCATGGCACCAGTTAAACCGGAAGTAAGAAATCCCAATAATTGTGGGATGAACACACTCCATATACATGTATATTGTATTTATAACTATATATAAATATATGTACATATATGTACACTGTATACATGTATCATGGTTTGACCATGGCACCATTTCCAATAATCATATTCAACTAATGCAAGGGACCGAGAAATCGTAATTAAGTGGTTCCAGCCGCTCTTTGTTTGCCCAGTTGTTTCAATGGGATATCTCCAGGTGCATGTACCCTAGGGCCGACATACAAAAAACGTGGAAAACCAATGGTTCCCCTAGGAAAATTGATCTACATTCATGGTGGGCTTTCCACATCTATGTAAACGTTTTCGGGAGGGCAACATCGGGACCATGGGATTTCCTGGCTTATGGTCATCCATCCCATTTCATGGGAATCCGAACAAAAAAAATATTGAAAATTGAAATCCCTTAGAAAATGGGTTGATGACCATCCCCCAATATAGTAAAACATCCTATGTTCTGACCATAGCACATAAGTTCTCCTTGAATCAGCAAACTCACCGCGACTCACCCAATCTTGCGGCTTAAGTTCAACTCACCAATTTTCCTGGTGGAATCACAAGTGTCTTGTGGCTTAAATCCCCATGTTTTTTACCGCTTAAATCCCAATTTGTCTGGTGAAAACCGCTGACTTTTTTTTCCGAAATCGACATGTTGTTGGGTCAAATCCCCATCAAACTGCTGGTACATCATTTGCCCTCCTGCAAACGTTTAGATGTGGAGAAACCACCATGTGTGGATCATGTTCCGGAACGGAAAGCATTGGTTTTCCCCATCTATCTTATTTTTATCCCAGGGTAAATCCCCTATGTTTTGCCCATTTGGCACCTCGCCACTGAGAATTCGTCCGGAAGGCCAATGGAGCGACACGGAGAGGACCTTTTTAAAGGCAGGAATTCGCAGGGAGATCTGAAGAGATGGATGCAGTTTTATGAGATACTATCTTATGCAATGGTTATGGTAGTTATTGTAGTTAGTATAGTTAATATAATCATTATCTTTGTTATAGTTACTGTAGCTATTATAGCTATGATAAATATGATGGTTATAGTACTTATGATAGTTATGACAGTTATAATAGCTTTTAGAGTTACTATGCCTATTTATCTACGATTGTTTGTAAAATACACTAATTCATATAGGAATACGTCTAAAGTCGTGATACTTATGGGTAAATATATATAATCATGATATCTTCTAGAATACAATAGTTACAATGTAGTACTAGTTATGTTAGTTGGTTTGTGTTACTCTATCCAATGATGTTTTTTTTTATGTTTTTTGTTTTTTATTTATCACCATAAACCCTGGTGAAATATTAGTTATAGACCAAGCTAGTCAACTATGGAGCACAACCTTGCATGATAAATACTAAACAATATATTGTATCCAAACATCAGCTCTTCCCATAATCGATATCCATCTTATTTTGAAGATACGGATATTCCTGCAGGGAGGATGTGATACTAGTATCATATGGGTTATATGGATTCAGACGGAATAGTTGATGCTATATCCACATCTCCTTATATAGCAGAAATCCATGATACACAGGGAAAAGATGCATGTTCCTTTTCGATTCTTATATGATATACGATTTTATATAAGATGGATATCAATAATGCAGATCTTATAATCCCATATATAGATAGAAATCCCAACAGCTGGAACCCCGCAGGTTGGGCTTCCGACCCACCGAAAAACCAGCCAGCTGTGAAATTGAGATACTATGATGGAATATTTCATTTAGATAGGATGAATACCATGTAAGGACATGGTATCCATATGTTCAAAAATCTATGAACACATCTATATAATTTTATATATATATATATAATGACATGGTATCCATGGTTTTTAAATCTGATTGTGAAATACAAAACATGTCTGAAAGTGACCAGCCATTTGCGGATCCGTGTTGAGGTCTCCCAGTTCGACCCCACATTCAGCTGATACCTGCACGTTCATCTCAAAATATTCTAGTTGCCAGGGTTTCTAAGTAGAATGATAGCCCGTGAAAGCCCCTACTACTTAGAACTGAGTGAGTTCACACCATTTTTGACTGGTAGATTTCCTAGCAATCTGTTCCACAAACATTAAACATTCCCCAATACAGGCCCCCCAAATGAACAAATACATGCAAATCCAATACTAAAAATCACAAACCCATGTCTTTTGGAGGGATGTTTAGAATTAAGTGGAACGGATTTTGGCTCCAACCCCCCATCATTGGGTTCTGTATGTAACCCCAATTCTTGTGGATTGTTGGTGTCTTCAGAGCACCAAAGATATTCCAAAGATCTCCCACTTCCAAAGGTTTATTAAAAAATTGGTTATTTCTCCCCATTGATGACAGGTGGAGAAGCCTACTACTGAGGGATACAATAACTGGGAGAATGGGCCCACACACTTGTATAGAAACGTCGCTATGAATTTTGTATCTAGAGTGCATCCGACGTGCAACAACACTCCAATGTACCTGAAAAGAGGGAAGTGCAGACAGNTGTTCCACAATCGATCGAAGCAATAAAATAAGTGAAGTTCCAGTCATTGTCATGCAGTAATAAAGTGCTGAAAAATCAAAATAATACAGATTGCGACAACAGTGCAGGATCACGAAAAGGATCGGATAGGGGTTCTTGGCTTAGCCCCGTGCCATGTCGGTAAAACGTTTTGGATAAAAATCGCAGGTACGTCAGTGCTGGCCGGGCACTGATATCACATCCACTTGGTGCGGTCTTTGTTAGATGAGGCACACCAAGGGACCCTCATCCCCCTGCAATGAACATCAGAAAGAAGTTTTACCTCTATTCAGAGGTTACACACACACGCCCCGCCGTAGCGGGGCTGGACTAAGGGCCCGGCGAATGAAATGAAAATGAGGATGAGCCAGAAAGTGAAGATGAGGTGAAGATGAAAATGAGATGAAAAATACTTAACCGGAACCCAAGAAGGGGAACGCAAAAAGAAGAAAGGAGGAGAGAAACANGATGAGGTGAAGATGAAAATGAGATGAAAAATACTTAACCGGAACCCAAGAAGGGGAACGCAAAAAGAAGAAAGGAGGAGAGAAACACTCACACCACACGCACACACCCAACGAGCCCAACAGGGCAAACCCTGAAAAGGGAAGGGAAGGAAAACAGAAGCACACAAACCGAACGCACCAAAACAGACCAACAAAGAGGGGGGGAGGGGAACAGAAGCGCCTAACCAACCTGAACAGCGAGACCTGCGCCAGACCTCGGCGACAAACCAAGGACCTAAGACACACCGGGGACACATGAAACTTAGGGACCCATGGGGATTAGTTAATAAAGAATGCACTCTAGTACAAACCGTGCAAGTGTCGTG
>BGPT01001459.1:73495-149039 GCA_003297045.1 Symbiodinium sp. clade C Y103
CATTGACGGCTGAAGTAGTCAAAATGAATTACGTGCACAACTGACCTCACCAGAGAACCATAAAAAGCAAGAATTCACCATACCTGCAAGCATGGCCTGAAGCCTGTTCCACATGATGCAAATGAGCATTGCTGACCGTCTGTCACTTGAGCAAAGCTGGAAAANGCCTGAAGCCTGTTCCACATGATGCAAATGAGCATTGCTGACCGTCTGTCACTTGAGCAAAGCTGGAAAAGGAGGTTGTTTCACTGTACTCTCTGAAAAATGGATGAGTCCCACACAGCGGGCAGCTGTTCAACCACTCTGACGACCAACGACAAGGCAGGAAAGAATAAAAAGGTGAGTCCCACACGGCGGGAAGCTGTTCAACACACGACCGATCAGAGGTGAGAAATGAAAAGAAGGCCAACTGTTCCACTTTACGTAGACGAATTACTATGTTAAAAAACCTCACTTCAGTATTCAAGTCGAAGCGTCGGGCGGTGTACCTAGAAAGGTATTCCCCGAGGGGCTCATGCCACCATGACGGAATCCGACATGAGTAACACACTTGTATAGAAACGTCGCTATGAATTTTGTATCTAGAGTGCATCCGACGTGCAACAACACTCCAATGTACCTGAAAAGAGGGAAGTGCAGACAGGAAAAATGGTAGTGTTCCACAATCGATCGAAGCAATAAAATAAGTGAAGTTCCAGTCATTGTCATGCAGTAATAAAGTGCTGAAAAATCAAAATAATACAGATTGCGACAANTGTTCCACAATCGATCGAAGCAATAAAATAAGTGAAGTTCCAGTCATTGTCATGCAGTAATAAAGTGCTGAAAAATCAAAATAATACAGATTGCGACAATAGTGCAGGATCACGAAAAGGATCGGATAGGGGTTCTTGGCTTAGCCCCGTGCCATGTCGGTAAAACGTTTTGGATAAAAATCGCAGGTACGTCAGTGCTCGCCGGGCACTGATATCACATCCACTTGGTGCGGTCTTTGTTAGATGAGGCACACCAAGGGACCCTCATCCCCCTGCAATGAACATCAGAAAGAAGTTTTNGTGCGGTCTTTGTTAGATGAGGCACACCAAGGGACCCTCATCCCCCTGCAATGAACATCAGAAAGAAGTTTTACCTCTATTCAGAGGTTACACACACACACACACACACGTCACACGACCGCCATGGCATCAGCATGCCCGCCTCGCTACGATGTCCCTGGAACTCCAAGATCATCTGCCTGCGGTGTTCCCATTCCCACGAGGATTCTCATGAAATATACCATAAACCACAGTTACAGATGTCCGAAATACATTTCGACTAATATTCCCATTCACCATGGTTTATAACTGTAACTATGGTTTATAGTAAATATATTGAAAAATGATTATAACAAATAACATTCCATTATCTACCATCAGACCTTAGCTTAGTTACCATTTCCCCATAAAATGGTCCCATGACATCTCTGCTGGTTAGTCAACTTAGTTGATTATCTTTCTTAATATCCCCATTGAAGCTGCATTGCAGCTTGGTAAATCCTACATCTTATGAAATCAGATCAATGAATAATTCAAGGGGATTGATGGGATTTGTATATTCAACCAACATTTGACCAAACACAATGCTTTAATGGGATATGTTTAACCAATGTTAATCCTACTAATCCTACTATCATCTACTACTATCTAAATAGTCTCCCATCAAATACTATTCCCATGACATATCCCATCCACTTCCCCGTCTGATCCATCTGCACACTAGGTACCCTAAAATAGCTGGTTAATGGATGTTTATTCACCCAAATTTGATAATAATTGATAGGTGTTGATCCATCCTCATGTAAATGTGTATAATCCCATCCATATAGTGGATCTATTTCCAAATGAATGGGATTAATCACTTCATTGATATTCCACATGTTAATCGATGGAATTATAAATATGGCTTTGTCTGAAAATAGGGCATACCTCCCAAAGGGCCATTTTCATGGGGGATGATTACAACAATCCATTGGTAATTGGGGGTATACCCTCTGGTAAACTAACAGTTTGCTGTGGAAAATCACCACGGTTAATGGGAAAATCAACTATTTCTATGGCCATTTTCAATAGCTATGTGACAAATTACCAGAGGGTAATATTGTTAATCAGGGTTAGTAATGGATAGATAATATACATATATATATATACATAATATGTATATAATATACATAATTACACAACTATTGACTAAAATTACAACAATCCATTGGAATTGGGGGTACACCATTCTCAGACACACCCAAATATGATCATCCAATCCTTATTAAATGGCTATAATTGGATATAATACAATGCCCATAGATGATACTACCAATGGATTTTTATTAGTGGTAATATATATATATATTCCCATTATATAGTGGTTTGTAAATGGTATATCAATTAAATAATGGGTTTTTGAATTCCCAAGGGTACTGGATTTTTATAAATATTAAGTGGGTTTTTAATTCTCATTAATTATTCTTGCTTTATTAATCGATGGGATGATCATATTAACCAAGATATGATCATCCCATCCATTTCCAGCGCCTCGTCGCCAGGCTAAAAAGTCGCAGCGTGCCATCCGCCAAGCCCGACACCAGGCGCTCCTCCGCCCAGCTGGCGGCCAGGCACAGCACCGGCGCCTGGAAAACGTGGGGAAAATGTGGGGAAACTGTGGCTTAAAGGTGGGTCAAAGGTTGGTTGAACCAAGAAAATGATGGTTTGAATTAGAGGTTCACTAGTGCCAGAGGAAATTGGGGTTGAGGACATGAAAATGAAGGAAAATAGAGGTTTAAGCAGCAGGGAATGATGGTTTAAGCTTTAAAATGCGGGTAACTAACAATCAAATATTATGGTTGAACCAGCGAAAATGAGTGTTTAACCAACCAAAATGAAAGTTCAACCAAGAAAAGGAATGAGCATGGAATAGAAATGGATCTATTCATTGTGACACGAGAATTTCCTAAAGGAAGCGCAGGCCTAGTACTATATGGCCAGGCGCTGTGTTCTGCCGGGAAGGTTCAAATGACGTTCAAGCGTTATCCTTCAACATGCTCAAACACCAGCGCAGGGCCAGTGTTTTGAGATTTCCCAGATGACGAACCCTACAGCATAAACCCTAAAACCGCAAATCTAAACCTTGACGTAAACCCTGAACACTTTGAATCCTAAGCCAGAAAACACAGCGTATACGCAGTATTTTTTGCAATCTCTCCAATCATATTCGACAACATGACATCCTCAACGTTAATGTCTGGGCAAAACGCGCCCTCTGTGGGTACTATATTACTATATATTACTCTTCTCCAACAAATTTCTGGGTTTGAGCCGCAAAAAATAACCGTATCCCATCTCATCATACTAGTTGGTTGATAGGTTTCCCTAACATGGGTTGGCTCATAATCCCCAATCACCAAGTAGTATAACTCCTTCCTTCACAACCAATTAACAAGGGTATTGTTAATGGCTCATTTGAGTTCAAATTTGCGAGGTAACCCTTCACCATCCCCCAAACACAACAACTTGAGGGGGTGCAGTTGGGGTTGTCAATGGGTACAACTATGGTAAGCAACCTCCAAAAGTTGGGATATAACTATAACTGATATAACCCCTGCAACTATGGTGAAATCTAACCCAGAAAAATCTGTGGTTCCACTGCCCCAAGAAATCGATCCAAGATCCACCTCAATGCGGGAGCGGAAGGACTCGCAAGTTTCGCTCGGAAAGTTCCAGAGTCTCAGGCGGCGAAAGGGGGACCGAGGAAACGATGCGACTGAGGAAATCAATTGACGAAGAGGATTTCACCCGAAAAAATGGATGAGGATGTAATGGAGTTATGATGGGTAATTATATAATGAATATTAAACCTGATATTTTGGTATATTAGTGGAATATTCATAGGATATTAATAGGAGTTGCCAATCAATGGGGATCCCCATTTTTTGGGTTAGTTTTCACAATTCCACATGATTTTCCATTGTTGCATCTTCGATTGTATCGCCAACGTCACTAATTGGGGTCAACTATATCCCATTTCGCCCTGTATCCCACTATGTCCCATGTTGTTGGTGATAAATTTCCATAAATATCTATCCCCATAATACCCTCCAGTAAACTACCATAGCTATGGAAAATGGCCTGTTTATAGATGATCTATATAATTACCAATTCAAAATGGTGATTTTCATAGCAAATAGTCAGTTACCCCAAGAGTATCCCAATTAAAAACGATCCCTAGAGTGGTGGAACTCCGTGGCGAGTTGCTTGAGTCCTTTGCCCGCAGAAACGCATTGCGGCCACTGCAGTGCTACTGCAAAAACTTCTCCCACCGCACCTGATTCATCAAACTAAATGGCATAATGTTGGTAAAGCAATGGTAAACCATCCCCAATTTCACCATAAATCGGTGGTGTAAACCAACAAAATACTGGTGGTTTATTCTGCTTTAGCAACAGCTACCCGTTGTTGCTGGGTAACTCTCCATTGATAGCAATTTCTACCTCCAAAAAAGACGGTCAATAAACTCTTACTGTTCTGTTTGAAAGTGGTTGATGAATAATAATCCCGTGGCAAACCTCATGGGGCTGTTGGCAACCAAGATGGGCCATCGGATTAGTGAGGTTGGTAACTGGGTTGTAACTCATTAAATACCAGTACCCACTTAATGATATCTCGATTGCTAACCAGCTAAACTAGTCCCATGGCCCATCTAAGTAGAAGATGGATACAAATCCACCAACCCCAATATGATTTTCCCGAACTGGAAATCCAATACGTGAATCAACACATTCCGGCAGGGTTGCTCTGGCAAGCATTCACTGCTCGACCAAAACCAATACACCGTTGGCCCATGTTGGCCCAATGATGTACCATTTTGGGGGTGCTAAGAACAATGCCGAAAGAAGGAGTTGATTGTCAATCAGGTTGACCACATTTGTAACTGGTCAATGTAATGATGTCATAAATTGATGATGCAGAGATGTGATAGTTGGACGTTTGATGCTTCATTTTACCCTGGTCAACATCCCAAAAATAAACCAGTTGATGGCTACGTAATATTTCATGGACTGGTAACTTTGCATCCAACTTCAAATTTGTGGCTGAATGGTCTCGGTTTCCATAGCCACGTCATGGTTGCCCAGTCTCCATTTCACCAACCTAGATCCATCCCGGCGCTAGATCCTTCCCAGCCTAGGTCAAAGTCTCGAACTTTGGACAACGCATCCACTGTCCTTGCGGTCGGGGATTCCCATTGATTCCCAAGGATTCTCATCTGACAGTTTCCATCGACCTGATGAACCTGTTCATGGCAGTTCCTGCCGGTTTATCTCCCTGGCACCCAGTACACTTCCCATGTATAAACCAGAAAATGTTTGGGGGGTTGCCAGGAATCTTGAGACAAACCCACGCGGGTATGGGTCAAACCCACATTGATGGCAACCAAAAAACAAGCTGTTTGGATGTGTATCCCAGTAAGTGAGTGGACAATTTCTCAAAACATGAGCTAGTTTTATGTGGGATAAACTGCAGTTATACAAGGATTACTACCTAGTTACGGTCTGTCTGAGAATGTTTCATACCATTTCATACCCAAAATTGCCACTTGGATGGGAAAATGATGAGAAACATCCAATGAAATGACTTGTTTCTATCATTTTCAATCACTTTTTCCGTCTTTTCCCACAAGCAAAGGATCCAGCAGCCCCCGGTATTGGCCAAGACTCCAAAGTGACATCCGCTCACCGCAGGTCACCACTCTTCGGGACAACCAATCCTGGCGAAAAACCATTGGAAGATGGTGACTTAACCAACAAAATGGAGATTTCTCATGGGTTTTATAGCTAAAGTATGATAGTTAAGTTGACGCAAATAACTTGGTTTACGTTTGGGTGTGGCATGTAACTATAGTTCATGGGCTTTTTTCAACTGGGGCCTCACGGCCTCACCTTGTAGGAATTCAAAAACTTCCGAGTCGTTGGTTGTTTCATGAGTAGGGCTGGCTGTTGGATTTATGGTCAGTACATGATGCCAGGAGCATAGCAAGTTGGAAAACACCGAAATGTCGTGGCTGCGAAACCCGAAGCTTCTCGTCGCTTGGGATCCTGGCTGCTTAAGAAGGGGATTTCCGGATTCATGGATTGTGATTGCAGTGATCATCCCCAAGATATTGGATAGGCCCGATCAAACAATCAACCCTGCCAGGGGTCTAGCAGCCACTGTTCATCTGAAAACGATCACAGCAATGGCTCTGAAAACCCAGTGACCTGCACAAAAAATGCTGAGACATTGCTCCTCTGCTAAGTGTCATATCCATATCAAATGGGAAAATTTACAGGAAACCCCTATATTTCATGGGAAAATCCATGGTTTCCTGTAGATTTTCCCTTAAACCAATCCAATGATAGGTACAATCTGGGAATTCAATCCCATCGACATTTGCCATAGAAGCTCAGGTGTGCCATAGTCATAAGTTCAAGGAGGGTCATCTGCCCACGGAAAATATGGATCGATGTAGTAAACCCAATGCCATAAACCATCCCCAATACGGTTTACTATTCGGCAATTCCCTATGACTGGGATGATTCAAAATGATGAGCAAATGGTTGGAGAATGGGATGGTGCAAATGGCATTGGGTGGATCACATTATTGAAAAATCCTAACTATATCCACCATAAAATGGCAATAATCATCACCCAACCATGATTTCCAGATGTTTTGGCCATGTTTTGGCCATGTTTTGGATGGTTGGAAAACTCTCTAGACTCGATGGTTGAATCAACATCCAGTACAGTAATCACCAGGCTCTGGGCCGGTGTCACCTATTCCCCATGGTATGCCCATAAATTGCTGCCCTCTGGTAAACGTTTACATAGCGAACTGGAAAATGGCCATAGAAATAGTGGATTTTCCCCATTAAAAATGGTGATTTTCCATAGTTATGTTAGTTTACCAGCGGGTAACAAATACCTAGTCAACCGGTCCTAAAACTACATAGATGACCAGATTGCCCATGACTATCCCATTCATCTTGAGCCAAGGCACTACCACCATGCAACGCACTGGTGATACCTCCTGAGTCGAGCCCTGAACTCACTGATTTACTGGGGTTATGATCTAATATGATCTAATCGTTAGCAATGGTCCAGATTAAACACCCCCCATCTTTGTGGTAAATCTAACCATTTGGGATCATCTTGGGGAATGGTCTGGGTGTGTTGAAAGACGAAGAGTACTCCCCGATTCATGGTTCGATTCTGATTTTCCCCAATTAATCTCAAGGTTAGTATAAGCGAAAAAAGAAACAATCACCCAACAATCATCAACCAGATTTCTAGATTTTTTCTGATTAGAAAGGTCTATACACATATATATATATAATTATATATAAATATCATACTTGATGCTTAAATCCCAGTAAATCCCAAGATTTTCGCAGCCACTGCTCAGTTTGAGACCCACCTGAGTGGCCAGGGCTGCAATGGTCTCGAAGGTCTCAAGATTCCAAAGATGAATCCTGAGTTGGACCAGAAATTGGGGAATTGAACTACAATCAACAGATTGGTTTAAAGGGAAATCTAGAAGGAAACTATGGTTTTTCCAATGAAATATGGAGGTATCCTGCAAAATTTCCCTTAAACCAATCCATGGTTGGGGTCTTTAATGGGTATAACCATGGTAATAACCTCCATAAGTTGAGATATAACCTCCACAACTATGGTAAAATACCCAGTTAGTTCACTGGAACTGCACCCCAAGTGGGGATGCTAACCAATCACTTTGCGGGAATACCAGATGGGATATAAAGGGATCCACTGGGGATACAATGCGACACAATGGTACGAATTAATATACATAAATGGGATATCAGGGGATGTAATGGTGAATGTTGTTTTTCTGGTTCCTGTCTTTGGCGACCATCGGTTTCAGAAAGCACTGCTTCGACCAGCAAGGGACTCTCCAGCATGGCAACAGCTGAGCACCTGACGGCCGAAATCGGAAAGCTTGGAAAGGCTGGTAATGTGGGATTCACCCAGTAATAGTGTGATGTAATGTGGTAAACCCAACAATCAACCCTCTCCAATGTTACCGTAAATGGGTGGTAGACATCATCCCCAAATGGTAGGTTTACGAGTGGGTTTACCACATTAGTATGGATATTGTGTGGATATTTATGCGAGAACATGGGCTACTAGTGGATAAGAATGGATCCTTGTAGGACAACTGCATACAACAAACCAACCCCAACAGAGATTGATGAAATTGGGTATACCCCGTTCGCAATGTCGCAAGGGGATGATGTAAAATGACCCCCAGTGATGGTTGGTAGATGGGATGGTATATTATTGGGTTTACATTACCACATTGTTTGGAAAGCCCAAAACTCTTATATAGAATAACCCAAAAATGTTTAAGTTGGTGGTAAACTCTAAAATAGTGAGAAATTACGAATCTAATGATGACTTTAATTGAAGAATCAAGTCGTTAATGTATAGATGCACATTATTGCCTGTTAGATCCCGATCCTTATCATTATCATCACGATGACGATCATGGTTATGAATCATTAATCAAAATCACTATTATGATCGTTACCATCATCAAAAAGATCAAAGACCAGCATTCTCATCATTATATTGATATCATCATCCCTATCATCTCACCATCACTAACATGTCTATGAATGATTGCTAGTCAAAGATATCAAAATAGTAATACTTACTATCCTCACTTGAAATACAATGGTTATAGTGATCATTTACTATTTAAAATGAAAACTAATGCTAATAGGCTATATCACCTATTCTGTAATGATATGTCATACTATTGATGATAGGCATCTACAATTTACAATATATATATATATATATATATATCACTATGAATATTATCATATATATGCTATATATCTGTTTGATATTACTATATAAAAATTCTTTAGATATTGCTATATAATGTTAAATATCAACATGCATCATATATATATATATATACATATGTGCTTATCATTAGACACCTATCATCACTCAGCCTGAACTCCCGGATCTCCCCCGGCTTCCCTTTGGTGCCTCCATCTTGGACCACTCCACGGAGTGACTCAGCAGAGAGCCATCGCTGTGCTTCTCGTAGCATCCCAACTGTTGATCACGACCCAGGTCCCACAGCACCAGCCGGTGACCTGATCGTTAAATCAATGGAAACACCGAAGGAAAATGATGATTTAACCCAGAAAAATGGGGATTTCATGTTTTTTTTCAGCTGATGTTGGCTAAGTTGGTGAACATAACTCCAATGACGTTTGGGTTGATTTGGGGATATAAAATATAGTTGAGGGGGATTATAAAACGACAAACATTACATTACTGGGGGGGCACCACTTGTGCTGAAGGCGGACAGCTCAGTAGATGTGTTTTTGTTCTCGATTTTTAATGCTATGTTTGTTCGCTAATGATGTACACGTGTATAGTGTATATGTATATAATTGTATATATATATATATTATACATAAATTTCAAATTACATCATATATGAAATATGTACATGTATATTATATGATAAGATAAATACGTGTATATAATATATATATATATAATACATACATGTTTAAAGAAATAAGTATGTAGGTCATGTGATGAGTATGTAGGATTACGTGTATATATATATATATACATGTGCCGAAGATTTTCGATCATTTACTTGCAACAGTGCCTGCTCTGAGTGAACACATCCCAACCCTTGGACAGGGCGTTGAAGCCAATTAGCTCAGCAGAGGAAACTGAAAAAATAGCTGGGTATGATATTCCCACATTGAAAGTACCCAACTCGCTTCAGTCGGTTGACCCGCTTGACCCTGTTATATCAGCCATATCCCATGTCTTTTAATGCTCAATCCCCCGCTTTTCTGTTGATAAATCACGGTAAATCCCAGTTCTGGTTGGAACCCTCCAAAAAGCATATATCGACAAACCAGCGTTCATAGGTATCATCTTCCGAACGGAAAACCCTGGTTGTTTTCCATATCGATTTTTTACTTCACTGGTTGGGAAATCCCCCATAAAAACCAATGCTGCCAACTGGTTTAATCCAGTTCAATCCCCTTAATCTGTTGCTAAATCCCCTAAACCCCTTCGTTTCATCCATTTTCACCCAAGAGATCCCCTGCGCGATTTCTGCTCATGGCTGGTTGGTTTTCTCTTCCCATGTGGCCAAAATCGCTCCTGCAGTCATAGCGACTTTGACCAGCCAGGCATAGCAACTGACGCCAGCAAACATCGATACAATGCACCTGCTCAAGACCTCGGCAGGGTAAACGTTGCAGCTAGATGTGGAAAACCCATGGTTTCTCCAAAACAATGGTCTCCAAATGGTTGATTTTCCACATCTATGTTAGTTTACCCTAGTGTAATGTGATTTTATAGGGATTTTATGAGATGTTGTAAGGATATAATGGGATATCACCAACAATAATTGATACTCTCCGGTGTCATCAGACGTGGCGAATCCTCGAAAATCCATCGATGGTTTTCCCAGAAACCTTCATTTTTCCCATTGCCGTGTTTGACTACTGGAGGGTACATAGCAAGCCCCAAGAAAAAAATGCCGACAAGCTGGACACGTGGAAATACTGTTGATACAGCTGATAGGTGGTTTATCCCTTATATTTATAGGGTTTCAACATGTTTCAACCCTCCAAGGCGGTGTAGGATTTCTTCCATCCACATGGGGGAATTCGAACTTCTCGAACTACCATCCTAGTTTCACACTTTTCGGCATCTTTTTGGGTGATTACTATAGTGGTTTATGGAAACCTCCATTTATGCTGACATTAGTCTCACCAAGTGACCACGTCTTCGGCCGGGGAAAAAAACCCTCGGATGGAAATGTTCTTGCACCACAGTCCAAGCACCGGTTCATCAGTATCCCTGTTAAATGATCACATTGAGGGGTACATCCACCATTTTTCACCCACACCCAAATATCATCTTGAATTCCCATTTACACTCGACAATGTGGCCAGAATGGTGGTTATATCCACACTATGACTATATCCCTATTCATATCTCATGTGGATGCCCCAACGGCAGCTGGCTATGGTTGAATCCTCATTATGTCATGATGCTTCAGCCCTGCTTAAATCCGTTATATATCCATTGTATCCCCAATAATATACCGAAAACTTCTCCTCATGTTCAGACGCATGTAGTTTACCATAGTTTACCATGCAAGTTATACAGAAAACTATCAAATTATTGTAGTTATTAAACGCCAAAAAAAAACAATCAAATATGATATGATATATATATAAAATCTGGTTGGTGGCTTCAACATGTTTTAACCCATTCCAAAAGTATCACTCCTCTCGACCAATCATCCCAAGTGAATCCCCTGTTTTCAGAGCTCGCCTCGTGCCAGGCAGGTGGAGAATTCCCGACGTTCGAGGTCCCAAAGTCTCAAGCCATCTTTGGACCTGAGTCAATGGGGAACAAATGGCTTTAGCCTCTGGTAAACTGTTGCATAACTATGGAAAATCACCATGTTTAATGGGAAAATCCACTATTTCTATGCTTTAGGATCTGAAAATGTCAGGCAAAACCCCCCAAATGTTGATGATTCGTGACTTTTTTCCCTACTAAAACAGGAACTAATGTGGGGTTAAAACCCGACCTTCAAGAAATTGAGTATGTTTCCAGAAACTCAATCACTTTCTTCACTACTGAAATCGGAACTCAAGTGGGGAGAACATACAGATATGTCTGAAACGACCAGTGGGTTTGCTCCCATTGTATTCACATCATGACGCCGCAAAGGTTGGTGGTGACCAAAGTTTTCTGGGACCCCGGACCCTGCACTGAGTGCTTGCTGACGTTGTCCTGAGTACTGCAGTATTTGAAACATGTTTGACCTGTGTCCCTGCCAGGTTGGATGTATAGTAATGTTCGTAAAGCAAGCATAAATGACCCATATTGTGATGGCTATACCACGCGTAAAAATGGTAGAATTAAATTAGGGATTGTGTACTATTGCTTTACTAACATTGTTAGTATTCGTATGGACTTTACCTTCCAAATAGCCATTTTGATAGGGAAAGCAATGACGGACCAGTGGAAAGTCCAACAATCGATTTGGAAGTTGATGGAAAGTCCTTAAGTTTGGATTGCCTTTCAGTTAAGCTTCCATGTCCAAAAAAAGTATCTACCCTCTGGTAAACTAACGTAGCTCTTGAAAATGGCCATTTATACTGGATTTTCCCATTAACAATGGTGATTTTCCATAGTTATGTTAGTTTACCAGAGGGTAAACCCTTATTATGAATGGGTGATGAACATCCCCAATATGGTTTTAGCATCCCATGTTTGACCATGGCACAGATAAACATAAGACCAGTCAGCTTCTCCGTTCGTCGAGTGGTCATCTTGGAAAAAAACAAACGCAAGTGGATAAGAACCATAAATGATCATAAATGGCGTTGCATCAAAATAGCTGACTTTGGTGGCTGTTCATCTCCGCATTCGTATGATTCATATGAAACATTCATAGGTTTTGACCTATCCCCGCATACCCGTTGCATTCCCCGTTTTTCCCCAGTATACGATATATATGTCCATGGATTAATAGGATATCCCATTCATACGATCCCACGATCATCCCATCTTTAATGCTCAAGTCCCCACGTGTGTTGCTTTAAAACCCTTTTCTGTTGCTTACAGAATCGTTGGAATCCCTTGGACCACAGTCACCACGCTGCACGCTTCACCAAGTCTCGTCTGAGCACCGTGATCAGCAGCGATTCACCGAACTCGCCGAGGGAGCGATGCAAATCATCCAGTACCTAAGCAACAAACTGAAGGATTGGAAAATTGGGACACAAAAAACATGAAATGGTGATTTAAAAAAAAGAGGTTCAAGACGGTTCAAGCATCCAGAAAACGGGATTAACATGCATGAACTGTTTAGTCAACAAAAAAAACTGGTTTAATCAGCAACAAATGGAGGTCTAGCTGTTGAAGCGTCAAGAATTGGGATGTCACAAACAAAAATAAGCGCTTTACCAGCAAAAAATACGGTGTTTGCCAGCTAAAACTGAGATTACCCTTGCTATTCAAACATGGCAACGGGTATTGTTGTTGCTTATGACTTACCTATTAAAACTATGAGAGATTCCGCAGGCATCGTATGGCTAAATGCGTGATTGTTGCTTGCCAGGATCACCAACAGTTATTGACAGTCTGTGTTGCTATGTCATGGTATGCCCCTCCTTTTTTCAAAGGTGATACCATCGCCCGAAGATGATCTCTGGTGGCACCTGAAACTTCTGCGGGGTGAAAATGTCCTCTCTTGTCTAGAAGGGCATCATCCCTGCTTGTGAACATTTCATTATCACTTTGTCCCGGAACAGCTGCAAAAAAACAGGAGATGACTTCAGCTCCACCTATCCTACTCACCAACATTTGTGGATGTGGCAGAAGCTGTATATTTCGATATTTGGGAGATGACCATCCATTTATCAATGGGAAATTCAGGACTCCAAAGTAGAGGTGCTGTCAGATATAAAGCCATGAATCGCAAAAAACCTTTGCATATACCTGAAAAATAGGCCTCATGTATGGTAGGTGCCTCCAACAAATCGGTTCCTGAAATGGCCGTTGAATGCAGCTCCGGCGCTGTGGAGCCCAGAATCAAACGCTGGTTCCTCAGATATCTCAGTTGAGTCTGGGTGGAAATCCGAGCTGATTGACCAAGGTCTTTGGTCAACATCTTCTTGAAATATGGAGAGTTGGGGGGTGTCCAAAGTCATGGGGGTACCCCAAATCATCCACAATTCGACCATTTTCGTATTGAAACTCATGGTGACTTGGGGATCCCCCATTTATTTATTTGGAAACAACAATGGCAGATCAATTTGACGCTTGGAAGAAGCAGAAAGGAGACACCCAGGTTAGATGAGTTTCCTGGAAAGCAGGGGTTTCCATTGTCGAAATTCTTTGCTGAAACTGTACTGGAATCCAATCGTTCCAGAAAACCCCTATATACTCATTATTTGGTTGAAATGAGACACCCCGTTGCAAAAAAAAGAGACGGTAAACTGGGAACATCTTCCCACGTTCAATCAATAGTCTTAGCTTCCTATGGGAGCATTCCCAACCTTTGTCGATGCCCATCTCTAAATTGGTGGGTTAAAACTTTAAAAGTTTGTAAAATCTCCAGTTCTACCGCAGTTTTGCTGCCTAGAATGTCATCCTTGGTTGATCATCCCACTTTTTCTGCTCTCTAGTTTATAGATCATACACATTGTGTTTAATATTAGGATGGAAAATTCTCCATTTATACATTATTTTCATTGATGTTCTTATTGTAATGTCCATTTCGTTCGTGGGATTCTTAGATAGAACCGTGTCGGCTATCCCCAGGGCTATCCCCTCTCCGCGCGATGCGACGAAACCAGCGTCTCCGGAGGAATGCCCAACTCATGCGCCACGCGATGACGTAAGGATGCCACCTCGCCGGTGCAGCATCTAGGAATCGTGGGGAATCTCACATTGATAGGTGGAGGATCCCCACTTAGGAGTTTCTGAAAATTGGTGATTGGGGGGTACCTCCATTCTAGGAAACCTCCAGTTGCCTGTAGGTTTAATGGCCTGGAAACCATATAACCACTTCCAATGTCTGGGATGCACATCCAAGTAGACACATGGCTTGATTTTATGTTGGTTCAGCATCGAAGTCTTGTAATGATTTCTAAGGTTGGTGATTCTTGAAATCATCTGGGCAACCTACTCCGGAATGAACCCGGTTGGATCCTTTGCGATCCTACTGGAGTTTTGGGTCTCTGCTGTTCCTTTCATTTCTCAAGACTTTGTCCTGAAAGTTGTTGCTTGAACTCTTAAACATTGTGTTATTGGGTCCCATTGGCTACTCTAAGATACACTGCTTTTTTTGCGGGTCAAAATCCCCAATAGCCCAGGTAGCATCATAAGCATCATCAGCATCATCATCATCATCATCATCATCATCATCATCATCATCATCATCATCATCATCAAAGCCATTTCCACTTCTGGGCAAACCAGTTTCTGGGTCTTGCCGCACTCTTCGATGCATTTTTCTCTACTCCTTCGTCTATTTTCCCATGGAGAACCGTTGCACCAGGGCCTGGGTCGAGGCCGGTAACGTCAAGTCGGCAACGATGGAGCCCAGAGTCACCAGTTGAACCTGGCCGCGATAGCGGCACCAAGAGGCCCCTTATCCATTGGAATTGGGAGATTTCCCCGAAAAAAACCATCTATTTCTGTGTTGCCCTCTGGTAATCAAACGATAAACCTCCATTTGTAGGGGGTTTCCCAGCTTGCCATGTTTGATTACCAGTGGGTATCATTAGTTATTGTTATTGAATTACATCCCTGTAAAATCCCATGAAATCAAAAAAAAAAAACAATGAAACCCCCATGAAATCCATACAAGCCGAAGAGTAAATCCCATTAAATCATCATTAGGAATCAGTAAAAAACTCTATAAAATATAAAATCCCTATAAATCACCAACAAAAACCATGAAATCCCCTCTAAATCCCATTCAATCCATGGCGACGACATCGTCATGGCGCACCGCCACGAAGCGCACTTCAGGCTCCCTCTCCAAGGCATCCAGGGGACCTGATCGAGAAAAATGGTGTTCGATAGTTGATTTTTTGGTTGGCGAACTTGGCGAACTAATATGTCACTGTTGCGTTTATGATGCTTGTGGTGATAAAAAACGATACTGTAGTTGGATGGGTAACAGAAAGCAACAAACATAACTGGGCGCGGCACCACCTTGCACAAGATTGGTCTTTTTTGGTATTTAGCCCCCCAAAAATAGGCTATGTGCCATAGAGATCCATAGAGGGTAATGAACCTTTGGAAGACCCCCTTTGGCAAAACGGAGGTTGAGGTTATTCTTTGTTTAAGCACATGACCTCTTGGTGGCAGGTTTCATGGGAACATAGAAATCATGTGAAATCATGATCTGCGAAGCTACCCCAGCGCAGCGGAGAATTCAGCTGTCCATTTGTCCATCGATACGCTTAGCTTTGCTCCGAAGATATGCCAGGTGATTGGAAGACTCAAATCCATTCCAATCCAGCTGTGTCCTAGTGATCCAAACAAAATTGCCGGAAAATGAGAGGGAAATGTCATGAAATGTCTGTTTTCCTAGCGCCCCACGAGTTCCAGAAGATGTTCTTCAAATCTCCCTGCGGCACCTGTGACACTGAGCCACTTGTAGCAGTTCTGTAACAGCTCCTTGCCCAGCAAACCAAGGTTCAAGCTCGGGGATGAACCCCGCCAACAAATGGGAAATGAACAAATCCACTACTAAGCCAGGGGTTTCTAGGGGGATGTCTATCAATCGGAGGAAGGGAATAAAATCCACTGGGAATGTCCCACAGACTGAGGGCTACCTGGTGGATTTAAAGCTGTTACAGGATATGTGGAACAAATCCTTGTCCAAACTGGTCCTTTGGCACTGCCTTTCTTAGTCCATAGCTAGGATGTTGATCTACCCGGGAGATTATCTTTGCTTGGATGGCCTTGAAAGATATCTTACACGACTTCATCAGCTACAATGGCAGGATGGCACTCGTGTTCAAACAAACCATCAATCACAACTCAAGGCATTCAATGAACCTCGATGGCCATCCTCTGTCTTGAGATCACTTAATTCGGCATACAGCACAAAAAAAACACCCTTCGATGATCACTTTCAAGTGCCAGGTATTTGAAGTGACTGTTAGACAACTTCTTAGCATCTTGTATCAGTTTATTTGTTTTTTACTGATGGGCCATGGGATTACCTCACTGGTTAGTAAGTAATGTTACTGATGGGCCATGGGATTATTTCACTGGTTAGTAAGTAACGTATAAGTATATGTATTTCTCATTTCTTTTAGCCAGCGACCAACCAGTTGACCAATCCCATGGCCCATCGACCCAGCCCCAGCCACCTTCACCCCGCTGATCAGCCGATCCATCCATCTGGACTCTGGACCGCCCCGCGACGAGGTGGAGAAGTTGTGATTCCAGGATGTGAGTAGGAACCACGCTTTCCAGGATGTTTGCCGTGTTTCCACGCTTAAAAAGATTGAAAAAAAATAGAAAGGTCATTTTCTACCTCTTGGTTTCCAGGTTTCCAATGGTTCGGCATCTATTTTCGGTCCAATACATCCTGCATGTCCACCCCTACTGCCATGGTGATTCCCAGAAAGCTTTCATATAGGTCGCAAGGTATGAACCGATGAACCTGGATTGCTACTTAGATCTATGAACTGGTTAGTAAGTGGGTTATAACTCCATTATATAGCCAGTTATACAACAGATACTAACCACTTTACTAATGGGTTATGACTCCATTATATAGCCAGATTCCCATTCGTTTCCTAGTCGGAAAATCGAAAAATCAGCGACTCTCAGCAAATCCAGAGAGTATCTCATCAGCCAAGCTGGGCGATGGCGCGGCGGAAAAAATTGATGCCGTACAACTGCATCGTCTGTCCCGCAATGATGATCACTAGTGTGGGATCATTTGGGGAGAGTCTTGAGATACTTAGGGCTAGGGGAAAATATGGGATTTTGGCAGATTTATAGACTATTCACGGGAAATTATGAGATTGCAAGAAACCAAGAATATCTATCATCGCCCCCAGATGGTCGGATAGTTTGGCTCCTACAGATCTGAGCTGCTGGAATGATGGGTACCCTCTAGTAATCAAACATGGTTTGCTGGAAAATCCTGTCCTAATTGTAACTTACATTTAGGGTAGGTAAAACCTTCATAAATGTAACTTACATTTCGTGTAAACGCCACACAAAGTGTACCTTCATAAATGTAACTTACATTTAGGGTGGTCCCTCTGAAATTCTGGAGGGACCTGAAAAATGTTTCATTTTTTCAGGTAAACCCTTCCTAAATGTACATTACATTTTTGAAGGTGCCATTTTTGTGGAACCCTCCTGTTCTCAAAAATGTAAGTTGGGTTCTGGGGAGGTCCCCAAAGCATGAGGCCCCATGGGGGTAAAACAGGAACATAAAGGTAACTTTTACATACACATATACAAACTGTTGGTGCAGGGGTGGCTAAACAATACTAAACAACCCAAAAAATCCCAAAAACATCCAAAAACACCATCAAGAAACACCAACAAAGCAGCTGAAGAGTGCAACATAGGGCAACCATGAAACATCAATCATGGGAAGTTGATTTCCGAAAATGTAAGTTACATATTGTTGCCCCCCCCCATATTCACACCTGAGCTATTCCTGGGGAACTGCCCAAAAATCATTTGACCAGAGCCATGCCTGGGGGGGTCCTAACTTACATTTTCGACCCTTCCAAAACCTGAGTTTTGGCTACCTGACAGCTTTTAAGTTACAATTAACCCCCCCAAAAAAAAACAGCCCGAAAAATGTAAGTTACATTTTGCCGGGTCCCCCCCCAAAATCAAGGGTTAAGGGGGTGGGGATTTTATAGATGATTTTCTGAGCTATAAACCTCCATTTTGATCGGAGATTTTCCAGCCAGTTTGAGGTCCTGAAATTTTTGAGGAAATCCCTCGTTCCATCCACTGGTTCATAATTAGTGTGGCCTTTTGGAGGTAGACAACCCATTTTCAGACTGTACGTGGCATCCCAAGGACTTAAGAGTTCATCAATCATGAAAATCATGGAAGATGCATTGAGAAACTGAGTTCTAAGTTGGTGCCCTTCTCATGTTTGAAACCCTCGCAGGAATGAAAGTATCCATGCGAACTGTGACACAGATTTTCCAACCCTTTGCACGGCACGGACAAACACCGAAATTTTGCCAGTGTGATCAAAGCCGCGACACCTCCCACACCCCTTTGAATTTGGTTTCAAGCTCGTATTTCATCGAGGAATTCATGAAATGTCTGTTATGGAGCAGTGACAAGGGTAACATGAAAGATGACGCAGCTATTCTCACCAGCATCATGAGTTTCCAACAAGCATTCCTAATGATCACAAACCAACAAGGAGACCCCCAAACGTTTGCTAACTGGCATATTTCACAAGGCTAACTGAGTTGGATTCATGTTGGAGATTGACCTTGGTAGAAATAAATCCAACTAATTATAGTGAATCACATTGAATAGCTACAAATGATCAAAAATGAACTATATGTTACACAAGCCATGCAGCTTCACCAACAGCCGCGGCGCTTTCTTGCGCCTGGTTCATGGTGGGTCTTGGCAAGCCACGAGGAGGGAACCAAAGGTGGCTCCTGCACCCAAGGTCCCAAGCTTTGAGAGACTTTCAGCCGAATCGATGGTGGATTTCCCATTGCTATGTTTGATGACCGGAGGGTACTGGTAATAGATCCAATTGACCAGCCATGTCTTGGGATATTTGGGGACCAGCGTCTTGTTTAGAAATTGAGGATTTTGGGACTGGGCTAGACTGGACTTCATAAATCACTGCCTGGTTAGACACACCTTGAACAATATGAGTTGGTCCATTGGAGATACCAAGTAGGGATGCAAAAAAGGCAAAAGTGACTGTGGGATTTGGCAATGTTTTGCCAAACATATGGGGTATGATGGGTCGTAGTAATATACATACATATACATACATATACATATAAGATCATATAAGTCATACAAGTGAAATTTTGATAACCCCCAACCCGCTATGTGTTGTCCAACTATATATGAGTCTAGACCAACAGACACAGGACACAAGAGACTTTAAATTTTGGGGCACCAAACTATGCCATGTTTATGTATCTCAATTTTGACCCATGCCCATAGAGTCATCATTCTGTTAGTTAAGTTCCAATTTTTTGTTGGCGGATTCATGTTTGCTGGATACTTGGGGATGCATTTCAGTTCGGAAGTGGGTAATACCTATATGAATAAAGACCTTTGGTACTTGGAATATCTGGAATATCACCTGTTAGATTAGTGGCTGAATTAAAAGAGTTCACTAACCTGAAAACAGCTTCGATGTTTGGCCATTTGTGGATGATGCCTCAAATCCAATTCTCATCATTCCAGTGACGTCACGACGTGAGGTCATGATAATTTCAAAACCAGGGTCCAAGGTAGATAGAGATATATAGTCTTCATGGAGTTTATCAACCAAGAATCATATAAATCTCATTAAATCATCACATGGGTTTGTCTAAAAATGAGGTATACCGCATACCCTCCAAATCGCAATTTTCATGGTGATAATGATGATGATAAACCATCCCATTTTGGGGCACCCTATTTTCAGACGAATCCATGTCTAAGTCCCAAACCAATAAACATATGGCTATGGCTCAAAATTGTGGTACCAAACATGGTTATTTTTAATGGTCAATTAAGATAAACCAACCAACTATAGGCTTAATAATTTTGAGCCATACCCATATAAATTCCCCAGAAATCACCATGAAATCACCATGAAATCCCAGTTTTTGGTTGATGAAATCCCATGAAGAATCACCATTTCTGATCCCAAAACTGCTGAGCTCGGCGCATGCTTTTGGGCCCTTCTGGGCGGATGGTTTTGACCTGGGGGGGGGGGGCATTTTTGTCATTGCTACCCCAGGAGTAAACCTTTAAATCCTGGAGATGTCATGGGAAAATTGGGGGATTTCATGTGAAAATTTGGGGAAATCATGGGAAAATCGGGAAGTTCATGTGGATTTTCCAGGAATTGATCGGATTTCATGGGAATTTACGAACATAGATGTGGTTAACGTTTACATAGATATGCTATATTGTTGGTTTATGACATGGATATGTGACAATGATTGTTTATGAAGGATAATGCTATCTATCCGATATATACCCTAGGTAAACCTTTACATATGATGTGGAAACTGGAAACCCATGGTTTCCCTAGGAACATGATCCACAAATGATGGGTTTTTCCACATCTATCTTTGTTTACGGGACGGTGATTGCGAAAGATGATGAAACCAACCGGGAATCAAACATCGCAACCGGAAATCCAGAGGGTAAACTAACCAGTGAAAAAAGGGATGTTTTCTCTTTTGCTGGGAATGTCATGGGAAGTTCTTTTCTGGGGATGTGACGAACCAACAATATCTTGGAACTGCCTGGCGTCTCGCCAAAAAAACCAGCCCATGACTGGGACAAACCAGGGATCATTGTCCCTAGGATGATGCTCCACGTATCCACGTGATACCCTGCTTTTCACATCAAAACAATCCCTTCCGCCTAATATAAAACACCCCCCAATAAACCATAGTTTAGTAGGGGATTTACCCTCTGGTAATCAAATGTGGCACTTGCAAATCCCTTATAAATGAAGGTCTTGACGGGAAAATCATCTACAAATGGTGGAGATTTTCCGTTGTCATGTTTGATTGCGGGAGGGTACACCTATGTAGGACCATAGAATGGGGGGGTGTTTGACTGGATGGTGAGTTCCCATCATCCCTGGGAGAAGTTTGATTGTTATGTGGAAATTCCGAATTCCCATCCCAACACCACTAAGAATCTAAGTGGCTAGCTGCAATCCACCAAGTTGATATACTAGGGGAATGGGATTGGCTGATAGTTGTGGATGTGCATTCTCAGAGAGACGGTCTTGACATGTTTTGACCCGGTGCCAGGTCGTCAACTTCATGAACAAGTCACCCTACGTCACAGTCAAAATCGTTTGAATCATCCCCCCACAAGTGGATAGTAAACCCAATAACCAACTCCAATTGGGGTGGATGAATTGGCTGATATGGATCTAAAATGATCTAAGTGTGGTATGGTCTGATGGTTTTCCCGGCTATAAACCTCCATTTTCCAGGTATTTTCCAGCTAGCCATGTTTGATCACCGGAGGGTATCTTGAATCAACTTGGAACAAATGACACAGGTCACACAGCCGAAATGGACCAGGCCTCCTCCATGATCGCCCAAATTTTGACAACGGCGTCAATGGATATTCAAAGGTGGTGTTGTCGCCTTTAAGTTTTGAGAGTCTTAAGACCTCCTATGAAGGGGTCTTGCAAGAAGTGTCTGAACGATGAGGAAAAGAATGCTTCTCACCCCACTTCAAAGGGTGACTTACAGATTTGCGGGGACAAGAAAAAATAATCGAGATCCCCAAGTAGGTTCCCCAAATGGTGGATTAACCAATGGGAAAAGGAAAAATAACCTCAAACAAATCCAGGGTCAAGAAATGTGCACTACACTCAACAGCTTGGAGGGGCCGTTTTCTCCTGTAGATTTCCAGTCTTGGGCCTCAAAGCAGCAGGAACCGAAGATGTGGACCTCTGAAAACTCACCGGAACATCGGACCTACCCCCACTGCAGATACCCAGCTGATGTGGTTGTGGATCAAAATGATCAACCATTTCAAATGGATGGTTTAAGATCTTCCAACATTGCTATTCTAACATGGATTGGAGGATGATCCCCCAACTATCATGTTTAGCAATGTTTAAGATCCTCCAATTCAGATGGTCGAAACATGATGAATTCCTAACTTTGCTAGCCACGTCGTGGTGATGCCGTCCGTGCCAGGCGTGCCAGGCGCGGCTTTTTTCATCTCAGGAGTAAAGTCCTGAGGCACCAGGTTGCCGTTGTTCCACTTGTTGCTGTACCTCAAAGGGTCAAGTCAATGGATCGATGTAAAGGGAAATGCCGGTTGAAACATATTGAAACCATGATTTGTTTACCCAAATACTGAGGTTTCCTGTAATTTGTTCCACCAAGTCTAGGGCAAAGTGGAAATTTTGCACGGCCTGGGGATGTCTGGCTACCCCCCTGTAGTCAAACATGGCGTTGGAAAACCCATGATTGTGGGAAAATCCTCTGCAGGTACTTAGATTGGCCAGGTTTGAGTCCGGCTGCCAGGTTTCTTCAACGAGAGTGACCCATTCAGTACCATTTTGCTGAGAATTTTTTGGGAAAGGGTCAAGGGACTGAAAATAGGTTCAGAATTACACCATCACCTGATTGGGTTTGTATCCCAATTCTTGTGGTGAATGTTGAAGTCGCAACAAGAACACGCTTTGTTCACAAGATCCTCACTACAGGTATATAGGTTGTAACGACCATTCTCTCATCATTGTTGGTGTTTTGCCCACGTATCCACCCTGCATCTACCATTCTTGGAAGTTTATCGCTTATATCCCCATCATACTTGGATGTGCTGCGGATGTGCATTCCAATCAGTAATAGTCTTTACTCCCTGTATCGACATTTTATGTATATATATATATCATATCCCACATGTGACTGGCTGGCACGGTTCGTTATGAATGTTATGAACCATGTTCCAAATGGAATGCAGAATGCACATCCATGTCCAAACTAAATCCCATGGTTCTCTCAGAACTAGGAAACCTCAAAATGCCATGTTTTCTCATAATTTTCTCATCAAGAAGGCGTACCATTTTGACAGAGACCCATTTGCACAATGTTGAAAACCCTTGTTCCTTGATGCTTGATTGTTGCTTCATGATCATATGTGGTTACACTACCCAATATACTGGGGAGTATCATAATTCCATTCTGGAATCTCGTTCTTAACCAATCAGTAATATTCCATGACGTTAGCAGGTAACATTGCTCATCTACCCCATCTTGGATTTGCTTAAGGAACCAGTGGTGGATTTCCCATTGGGAAAATAGACATACTAAAAGATCATTGACTCAGCAAATCCGGGTATATCATGTCATGTATTTGATATCCCATAATTTACATCCCAACTATAGATATATTCATAGGCTTTGTACCAACTATCCAAGTCATTGGTTAAAAATATCCAATACATCAACCATTTAACCAATGAACAAATCGTCACCGCATGGCAGTTCCGCAGCGCCAGGCTACATCATCGAAGTGTTTCTTCTCACTGGGCAACTCATCGAAACGGCAGGTGGGACACGAGTTGCTCTTCTTCACCTCGAAGAGCATTGCGAAAAGAGATGAAGCCCATATGGGGGGTTCCTAAAATAGGGGTACCCCCAAATCATCCATTTTAATAGGATTTTCCATTATAAACCCTCCAGCTATTGGGGTACCCCCATTTTAGGAAACCTCCCTATGGGGGTGGGAGGTTGACTGAGGTGTGGGTTTAATCCCCAATTTACCCTCTGGTTGTTTCACATAGCCATGGAAAATCCCCTATAAATGGAGGTATTAATGGAGGTATTAATGGGAAAATCATCCAAAATTAGCCATGTTCATCCATTTTCCATGGCTATGTTGAATAACCCCAATTTAATGGGTAGATCCAAGGGATTTCCCTCGGAGCCGCACCCAAGAGATGAGGCAGTCGTCGTGGAACAAATGTCCGCAAGGCATGGCTTTAGCCTTGGATCCTGGGAACGGAAAGAAACCCATGGGGATTTGATGAGGTTTAGAGGTTTAATGGTGTTTAATAGGCATGAATAGATCTATAAATGATATTAATAATAGGGTTGGGTTTTATAGGGATTCATAGAAATTAATGGGGATTAATGGGATTTGATAGGGATTCAGCGGATTTAATTGGGGGTTTATTCCTAGGCTGTTTAATGGTACCCCTATAAATGATGCGTTATTTATCCGGGTTGACATTCAGCAAAACTCGAGATTCAACATGTTACAACCAACTAAAAAGGGAGATACTATAACCTCCGGAAACCATATGGTTGGTTTGGTTCTTTTTTGTGTGTGTAGGGGAAACTTGACTCTACAGTCCAAGAAAACCTCGTATGTCACCCCCGGTCACATGAAGTCACGCCAGCCCCGTGGAGACATCAACCCTCACTCTGAGTTGACCCAAGCGCATGAAGTCACCCCAAATTGGGCAAAACACAGTGGGCACACTATCGGAAGATGATGTCATGTGTTGCAAACACGGAAAATCGACCGCACACATGCCTCATTTATATGGTTTGGACAGGTTTGGAACCATGCTTCTGTTTGGCGAAGTTCATTTATAGTAGCCAGATTAACTGTTGGATTCATGGTGATGAAAGAACCAAGGTTGAACAGATAATCAAGCAACAAACATTTGGTTTGGCAGACAGCAGCTCTTCCCCCCGTGCACTGAGAGGTATTGCCTGCAGGCATAGTCTCTTGACAAACCACGCAAATGTCCTGGATGACAAAAAAAGTCATCAAATCCAAATCAGATCCTGATGAAATCTAATGATATCTATCATAAATATCTGAATCTAAAGGTATTAATATCTAAGGTCACCTATCAATATCAGATCCAGTCATCAGATTTGCATATTGAGTGATATAGTCATTCATGAAATATGTCCGATGTTATATTTTCAACATCCACATATTGACGAAATCTAAGATCATCTATCAGGTCATCTAATTATCATGATTGGCTGAATTCCTGGTTTTGCGCTGGTTGTTACGGTTGGAGATGGGATCGGGATACCTCGCAAGTCTTGTGGCTTAGCAATAACCTAGCAAGGGTGATGATGATCAAAACATCCTTAAAAGGACCTCATTGCCTTACTGTATTGGTTTGTAGGGTACCTTTGGTGATGCACCTAAAGATCTTCGTGATGGATCATGAACGCCGTGGATTTCAACCCAGGTATATTCGTCCAACAACCCCGGTGACTCGGAGATGTTCCATCGCCTCTTCCAACACCGTCTTCACACGCAACTCAGCACGCGCATCACGCGACATGCCCGGGCGTGAGTCGTCCTGAAACAGATGCGGAAATTCAGCGGAATCAAAGCAATACACTCTGGTGTCATCACACATGGCGATGGAAAATCCACTCCATTGATAGTTGATGTTCACATTAAAACCTCCATTGACTTCGGGGATTTTCAAGTACCATATTTGATCACCAGATGGAAATCCATCCAATACAGACTGAAATTTAGACCCCTTTGGGGTGGATTGTTCTCAATATCATGGCCAAGGTATGCGCAGAATTGCCTTGAAATATCGTGAAATGCATGTTGAAGCGAATGTTGCTCAGATTCCAACCGCTCACTTGAGGTGCATCACATCTACCCTCTAGTCCATGCACAAGATCAAAATTGACTGAAAATGTGGCAATGCGTCCGTACCTACTTGGGGCTGCATCTCAACTAGTATGTGGTGAATAGCCAAGGCTAGTTATATAATATCTTACATATATGACAGGGTTATATATTACCCGCTTGCTGGGATGCAAGTACAGGACCAGTTGTTTACCCTGAAATTTCCATACCCTTCAGTAATCAAATATGGCACAGCAAAATCCCCTATGTTTGTTAATAGTTTTCACGTTGGAACCATTGAAACCTCCATTTACATGGGATTTTCCAAGCTAGTCAAGTCTAGTTGGCGGAGGTGCCTCGTGAATATGTCGCTCAAGACTGTAGCCGTAAGATGCAGCAAAAGATCGCCCCGAATTGATGGTTATTAATAATTTTCCTCGTGAAACTCACCATAACTTTGGAGTGTATACGCCATGTTCAGAGAAACCTAAATATCATATCAAGTTGGTTTGTTATTTATATATCTCATTGTTCGCTGCCAAATCCCCACTTTACCAGATATGATGTCGATTCTATCTGTTTTTATTCCCGTACTGCAACCTATACGTACCATTATATTGCCACACATTATATCCAGAATTATTCTCATTGCCTGCCATAATATATATATATAGAGAGAGATCATAGTAAATATATGTAAATATCTGATTTATATATATATATGTATATATGTACGTCGAACTATTATAGTCAATATATCCCATAGTCAACAATGCATGCCAATATACGGAGGTTTCCAATCCATGGTGGTACCCCCAAATCACCCAAGTCATGAATGACCATAAATTAGTGTTTAAACAACCATGGTGACTTGGGGATCACCCATGACTTAAGAAACCCCCATATCCGTATACTTCATCATTTACAGGAACCACCCTAGGTTCACCCCCACAAAAAAACACGAATATTGGGATATATGATATATTAATATTGCTAATAGTGAATTGAGATATAATTACCATATACTAGTATGACATTCGCATATTGTAGTATATATATATATATCTTTACCACCCAATTATTAATGTATACTTTTATATACCCAATAGTTATATACTAACATTATATCATTATATAACATTATCCCAGGCCCCCACAGTTCACCCCCCAGCCTCGGGCACCAGCACCATACCTTGAGATGCCAACAGCTCTCCAAGGCTTAGTGGCATCATGGCGTCTCCTTGGTGGCTCTCCAAAAATCATGGGATATATTGACTCACTGAAACCAAGAACAAGAGATTCTAGGAGATCTCGATTCTGGCGATGTATGAATCTTGATGATCTTGCGATCTATGAATCTTGATTGATAAGCTTCTACATGCTTAAAAAAACGTCGATTTGGTCATGGGATTCGTGAAAACTGTTCGGCAACTGGGTCCCAGAACCCATAGCCCTGGACCCAGCTATGAACCCACCCAGCTCCGCCAAGTCGCCGAAGCGCCCTTTGTTGTGTTTCTTGTCCTCCTCGAGCCGTCGCCGTTGCGCCTGAGCCGAGCCCTTCGGATTCGGTCATTGGGAGATCTCCGTAGATACCCTCTGGGAAGCAGAGTTTCCATGGATTTGATAGGTTTTCCAGAGATTTTACAGAGATTTCCAGAGATTTTACAGAGACTTTACAGGTTTTCCATAAGGTTGTTCTTAGGAAAATCGTCCGGAAATCATGATTCAATGGTGATATAATGGAATATTACAATGGGTTATAGGTTTTCCGCAGATGTTCCGTTATTCCAGCTTGGGCGAGGAAAACCAATTGCTAACTGGGATGTAGCCCCCAGTACACCTGCCAATTTGGGGATTTCATTAGCAAATCAGTGGGTAAACATATATGTTTAACATCTGAGGGGATATGATGGGTTTGTCTTGAAATTGGGTATAAAATCCTATTGTTGATCACCATGTTCCCTATCCAAGCACTATCTTTGGTCTAATCATCATCACTTTTGGACGAATCAATAACAATCATGCATATCCCACCTTGCAACCACTATATACCCTCTGGTAATCAAACATGGCAATGGAAATTTCACCATTTATAGGTGATTTTCCCATTGAAACCTCCATTTAAAAGGGATTTTCCATTGCCACGTTTGATTACCGGACATTATCCCCCAAAAAAATTGGTGGTTGCATGGGGATCTTGACAAAAACCAAAGAATCCTTGTGTGCCGGACCTGTTCTTTGGCTCGTTCTCGGGCATCGTCATCCACTTCCTGGTCTCAGATGGCTTGTCCCTGATACTCCCAGCACTGTTAGGATGATATTATTGAGTATCACCTTGGCTGCAGCCCCCATTTTTGCCATACCAGGTACCCAGGTACCACACCCAATTTTGAAGTCACTGGGCTCGAAGAACGCCGTTGCAACAGCTGCGAAAAGCTGATGTTCCCCATCAATGGATCAATGGGGTAGCCGGCTATCATTCCAAAAATGGGAAAGTAACAGAGCTAGACTACCCGACGGTGTCATCAAACATGGCTTGCTGGAGATGTCCCTATTTTTAGATGATTTACATACATCAAACCCTCCATTGAGTTCACGGCAGGGTCTATGGATATGAGTCGAGTCATTGGGATAGCAATGGACCCACAAAACCGATCAGTTCTGATGGTACCTCAATCTTTTAAAAAATGTTCAATTTTGGAGGTCCATCATCTTGACCCATACAGGATGACCCCTCCCGTTGATATTGGTGTAAAATCGCAGCCAACTGTAGATATATCTACCCGAAGTCCAACAGGTAGCCTGGTCATGTTCATCGACTTAAACTATCGTTTGGAGGCCCTTTCTTTTGAGTGGATCAACAACTACCCTAGAATCAGTGGTTCCCAAATCAAATGATAAATGTTGGAGTATTCGATGGTCTCCCATTGGATGCATATTCAAAATACCTTTGAACAAAAATCCCCAATAAGAATCCCAATGACATACCCTCTGGTAAACTAACATAGCTTTGGAAAATCACCATTGTTGCGAGGTAGCCTCTGGTAAAAGTTTACATAACTATGGAAAATCACCATTTTTTATGGGAAAATTCACTATTTCAATGGCAATTTTCAATAGCAAACTGCTAGTTCACCAGAGGGTAAATCATAAGGGATTTCCAATAGCTACCATGACATATCCCAGTAATCCAGCACCACCTCCAGTGCTGCGTCACGCCAGCGGCTCACCTGGATACCCAGTTTTCCAATGCCATTTTCACTTCACCAAAGGAGGTTTTTACCAACAGAAATGGGAGCTTTACCAACAAACAAGGTGATTTGATTGACTAAAATGGAGATTGTACCACACAAAAAGTCGCAAGATTGTGGTTTTGATTCAACCAACCAACAAAATTGGGATTTCACCAGCAAAAATGAGGATTTGAGTGATAACAATTAGGTATTGAAACTGGAAAAAATGGTGCGTGTGCTTGGCCAACTTGTGGATTGACGGATTCGTGGATTTCACCAGAAGGACTTGCGAACACGAATGGGAATTGACGCCTCAATCATGTTCAAGACCGGGGATTTAACCACACAAACTCCGTGTAGACGAAGAGAAAGTGAGTTGAATTCTGCCATTGGACACCATCCCCAGAATGATCCCCAATGTCTCAAGATCTCAAAATCAGGACACATTAGATGCCCAACCACTGAAGCTCCCCTTTTTGGCTTCACCTTCCACATACCAACGCTACCGGCCTCCGGCGAGCTGTTGTAAAACTCCAACGCCAGAAACAACTCCAGCCCTGCCTGCCAGAACCTGAGACGAGCACCCGCACAAAAACCTTTTTTCCAGAAATATGGTACCTGCAAATCCACGGGTGAATCATCCTTTCCCCTATTTTTTTTGATTCAATGATGTTGGCAATTTGGGTGGTATTACTATTGTATCCATTCGTATCCCAATTTTTTGGGGACACATTTTCCGTGAAAGGGACTAGAATACTAGAAAATTCGCATCAAACCCCATTCTGCATCTCTGGGAAACCCCAACTTGGGGTTGGAAAAACGGGTCTGAAGCACCGTAAAGGCCGTCTTTCCAACCTGGCGTTGAGGGGATGGGAAAATGTTGCGAAAATCCATGGGAAATGTTGGGAAATGCTGAGCTATCTATGTTTATCTATGAGATTCCTATGGGGAAACCAACCATGCTGCCGTTTCATTGGGTTGTTTTGGACAATTGAAACCGGCAATACCCTGGTTTTGCCGCCCTATCTTCAAGCATTTCCTATGACTTTTCTTTTTTGCCATTCTGGGATGCTTGGTTGTGGTGGGGTTCCCATTTTCTATCAGTTCCAAAGTTCAGAGTCCAACAAGAACTGCTCATATTCCGTCCCTAGGCGAGTAGTGCGAGTATCACCTGCCAACTCACCATCAACCATCGTCGGATGACGGGCGGGTGGTTTCAATTCATCCTTTACAATACCACTATCACGCTTGCTTCCAACACCTCACGTACGGCTGAGGGGATAAACTGGGTAACCATATAGAAGTAAAATTGCCAAAGTCCGGCTCTCACTTATCTATAACTGAGTGGAGGAACCCTGAGAATGCTCACTATTCAGAGTTTCTTTGTGCATGTCAGGTAGGGATCGAAAAGGGTGCAATGGATGTAGCTGAAGATTACTCCCCCCGAGAATGGTCCCATCATGCCATATCCATTTGAGCCACTGAGCCTTGAAGTGGATTCAATGTATATCCATGTGCAAATAAGGATTGGGTATACCAGCAACATGGCAAGTATTTCATGTGGAAAATGATGATTAATCAACCATTGTATTCTGTGGGTTTGGTTTTCCCCACAAAACACAGATGCAAAGATCATAGTGTTGAGCAGTTGTATCCCATGCAATTTATATGGATATGATTATATAGATACATACATACATACATAGTTATGTATGTATCTATATATAATATATATATATATCTACATCCTTACGGCTCGAAATACCATTTCAGAAGGTGTTTGAACCTCAAAAACCAGCTCCAAGTACAGTCTGAGAAGTCTGAGAAGCTGTTGAAGTCGCCATCTTTGGATATCTGCCGAAGGTGAAAAATCCCCGTTTTCCCATGGTTTCCTTCACTTTTTGATGGTTGAATCCGCTGCTTTTATACTTGCCTCCTCCAGTTGCTTTGCGGTCTCCTGTCGCTTCCGACAAGAACATTTCAACCACGGCAGGGTCATTGAGAAGAATCAGCGGTTGGTCCCAGTAACAACCAAAAAAACATGGGGTCATATATAAGTTGTAATCTCTTGGCGAAATGGTTTATATAGTCCCAAAATGTCCCAAACAATTGGTATCAAACGAAGAGTCACCAAAATGGTATAGATTTGGGTGTCCAAGTTAATCTCGTCTAATTGCAAAAGTTTTAGATTCAAACTATACCATTAGAACAGCATAACAACAAAATGGGCTTTACGGTTTTCTGTTGAGTAGACCAATTTGCTTGAGGTCTACAAACACCCAATAGCAAGGCCGAAGTCTTACTGTGTCTGGTTGATCACTGGGAAATGATTCCTTTCCAGATCATTCATGTATGCTCTATTTGCTTACATTTACCCCCCAAACACCAGCCAAATGTCAGTACATATTCCATATATGTATGTAATTGTATAATGTTGTTTTGTCTGTTCCAAGTTGGATTCCAAGATTTCTTGGGTGATTTTCATGTCATAGTTTCTAGAGTAAATTTCAATCTAGATGTTCCATTTTGGTATATTTGGAACGGTATAATGAATCAGAATATAGAAGACGAATTCTACACACCAGTGCCTGATGACCGGGTTCGTACATATGCAAATGCAGTTGTGAGCGTACTAGCAAGGTTTCGATGAGTTGGTTTAACAGCAAATCTTAACTGGAAACGATGTTTTTTTTGCCGCCTAATTGTAGGGGGGTCCTGCAGATTTTCCCGTAAACCGATTCTGGGAAGCTTGCAAGTAGTACTAGTTCTTATGATACGAACTAGTTGCAAATGCTTGCCTTCTCAGATGCCTTTTTTTCTCAGTACTAACAAACAGCCCACAATGGTTTCCCTTTCCAAACACCAAGCAAGCAGGGTGTCCGCGGAGAGTATGTGATTGGTACATCGTGTAATCGACGGGGTGTTCCTACCTTGTTCTCCATTCCCGTACCGTTTCTTGGTGCCTGACCCTCCATTACATAGCTATGAAAATCGCCAGATGGCAGGCATCTTTTGCCACTTCTAGCTACGCCGAGTTGTCAACATTGAGTGCTATCAAGGCTAAACTGGCCAGGTGTGAGGAAATTTTCGGAAACTCATTGGATTGGTTATTGGGAAAATTTTAACCGGAAACCATGGATTTTCCCATCAAATCTAGGGGTTTCCGGTTTAAATTTTCCCTTAAACCAATCCAGTGAGAAAAGTAGTTGCAAAAAATGACCATCACTGAATTAAACACCAACTTTTCACTTGGCAATTTTGAATTTGCACTACCCACAGATGCTCCGGGCCTTGGATTTGT
Organism: Symbiodinium sp. clade C Y103; assembly: GCA_003297045.1. Classification (NCBI taxonomy): domain Eukaryota; class Dinophyceae; order Suessiales; family Symbiodiniaceae; genus Cladocopium; species Cladocopium sp. clade C. Next base: position 106,000 of record BGPT01001459.1, read on the forward strand.
TGAAAGATCTCTGTGTTTCTTTTAGATGGATCGTTGAAATGGCATATGCATGCTGGAAAATACAAGCAAACCTTTGCCAGAAAAAATCCTGTTGATTCTACAATACTGCCAGTGAAAAAGAAGTATCGCGCCTTCCTGAACACATGAAAATAGAGCAACCAGCCAACATAGTGCTTGAACAGTCAAACAATGGGCATGCATGCCCAAAAAAAAAACAGCTGCCCTCCTCAGGGACACATCTATGAATAGTATATTTGTATATTAGTTGTGGTTTATAGTATCTTGAATTAGTGAGCAACTGGTAAAAAGACCTGGTTCGGAAGTCCCAGATTCAATGTTAACGACGACGAAACAAATCGGGGATGTGCATCCAGCCCACCAACAGCTTGACAAAGGGGTTAACATCTCTAATTTCACTGGTGGGGAAGGACCGAGGACAGTTGTGTGCATTTTTTGCAAGATCTCCTCCGGCTATTGCGCCAAAATAATGACAGCACAGCTATAAACACTGGAGCAAATCTTGCACTGCAGAGCTGTCACCACCACCCTGTGGATAGCCCCAGGTAACAACGGATCCATTGTTCAAGACGGCGGCAAATGCAGCATTTGTGGCCTGAATCTGCTTCACATTCCTGAGCTGACCTTGAACTGCCGAGCTGTCACCACCAGATTCTGGATGGCCCCAGGTCACAACGGATCCATTGTCCAAGATGGCGGCAAATGCAGCATGTGTGGCCTGAATCTGCTCCACATTCCTGAGCTGCCCTTGAACTGCCGAGCTGTCACCACCAGCTTCTGGATGGCCCCAGGTAACAACCGATCCATCGTCCAAGAAAGTGACAAATGCAGCAGATGTGGCCTGAATCTGCTGCACATTCCTGAACTGCCCTTGAACTGCCGAGCTGTCACCACCAAATTGTCGATTGCCCCAGGTAACAACCGATCCATTGTCCAAGACGGCAGCAAATGCCTCACTTGTGGCCTGAATCTGCTCCACATTCCTGAGCTGACCTTGAACTGCGGAGCTGTCACCACCAGCTTGTGGGTGGCCCCAGGTAACAACCGATCCATTATCCAAGAGGGCAGCAAATGCAGCGTAGGCGGCCTGAATCTGCTGCACATTCCTGAGCTGCCCTTGAACTGCCGAGCTGTCACCACCACGTTGTGGATCACCCCAGGTAACAACGGATCCATTGTCCAAGACGGCGGCAAATGCAGCATTTGTGGCCTGAATCTGCTTCACATTCCTGAGCTGCCCTTGAACTGCGGAGCTGTCACCACCAAATTCTGGATGGCCCCAGGTAACAATGGTTCCATTATCCAAGACGGCAGCAAATGCAACGCTTGTGGCCTGAATCTGCTGCACATTCCTGAGCTGCCCTTGAACTGCCGAGCTGTCACCACCACGTTGTGGATCGCCCCAGGTGACAACTGACCCATCCGCCAAGATGGCTGCAAACGCTGCAGCTCTACGAAAAATGTCCTTTCTTGCGGCCTGAACCTGCTCTACTCTCCTGAGCTGGCCTTGGATTGCCGAGCTGTTGGCACCCTGCATTGGATTCCCCCGTGTCACAATCCTGTCACCTCCGCAACACCAAACTGCAAAGGCTCCTCCTGTCGAAGCTACTTTGGCTTGTTGCACAACTGCCGTGAGGTGCTCTCCTCCTTGAATCCCTGCAGCTTGCAATGAGTCCGTGGGGTTGGTGAGGGCACGATTTTTGGCTGTCACAAGCCTCAAGAACTTCTGTCCGAAAGATTCCTGCGCCAGAATTTGCAAGTCCTCTACCGTAGAAAGTACCGGGAGTAGAAGCGTTTCACTGCGTCCGCTCGGCAACGATACATTGATGCGAAGCATTCTTTCAAACACACGAATTGAGATGGGGATGGGTCAAGACTTGAGAAACTGCTACGGGGTTGAATATAAACATTAGTTCTTTTGGTGTGAAAACCAGGACAAAAGGGTTTTGACCCACACCTAACTAAGCTAGCTTGATATCTTGAGCCTCCTCATATCTGGGACATTGGCCAGATGCAAAATTACATCTCTTTCTATGGCAGGGCTGCAAAATTTGAAAATCTGTAGTGATCTATATGAGTACAATCCAAGAACACCATATGCAAATGGATTCATTGTATGTTCCAGATATGTGAAATGGGCACACCAGCACATGCCAGGGGATCTGTGAGCAGTCTCCCTGCCTCATTGTCACATCGGCTAGCAAGTTGTTGGCACGCCTGAAGTGCTGGATGCATTGGACTGGATGGAGCGAAGACATACCGAACTTTTTATTAAGTTCTGGGGGAACCCTCGGGTTCCTTCCAATAAGTGCATAATGTGTGATAATGTGTGTATATATATAATATATATATATATACACATATCCAGGATATGTATAATATATATATATATACATATTAGATATATATATATGTATCATAGATATATGATATATAAATAGAGAGAGAGAGAGAGTGCGATAGATAGACTCAAACGCAGTATGTCAAGTCCATGGATAGAGCCAAATATAGCCAGATGAATTTTAATTATGGCGGACATCCCTTCGTGCCCAAGACTTCTCGTTTCAGTGGACTCAAATGCTTCCAAAAACCAGTTTGGGATATGCTGGGTATGATAAATGTCTGTGTTTGTATATATATATATATATATATACGAGTACACATATTATACATGATCTAGATATGCATAATTGTATTTTGTACATGTACTCGAAACAATTTCAGTTTCAATTCATAATCATCTATCTAAATGTGTATGTATATATTGTATGTATATATACATATATATATATATACATGCATATGAATGATTAATTGTTGCAATCTTGCCCGTAAAACACCGCAGGTTTCAATGGTCCCATTCTGGTCATTGTGTTGATAATTCAAAACCAATAGTAAACCATGGCAACATGATTTTCTGACCATGGGGTTTTGGGGGGTTCCCATCATTTCAAGCAATAAAACAGGGTGTTGCCATACTGTTCCCATATCGTGGGGGGTCCCATCAATTTCAGGCCCAACGAAAAACATGGTGTTGCCGTTCTGCCACACTTTTCCCATATATGTTTAAGAGGTTTTTCCACAATACCATCTGGTTATTTAACGTAGCTATGGAGAATCACCATGTTTTAAAGGTTAATCATCATGCTTCATCTATAAATGGGCCATGGCTTCCATGGCTGTGTTAACTAACCAAAGGGTAAACCCATCATCTCCCATCTATTTGTCCCAGCGCTGGCCCAGCATCCTTCCAGGACCCCGGCATTGACGAAGGACTTCTTCGACTTCAATTCCTGTCCGGCTCGGAAGGCCCGCCGCGCCGAAACACGGCAGAAAATCACTGGCAAAATGGACCAATGGACGTGAAGACTCAACAAAAATGGTGTATATCAGAATACAGTACCCATTTTCAGACATACCTATCTTTTATATAATTGACATTGTATCATGCAATTCCATTCTTATCCTATCCTATCAATCTTTTCAAGTCTTGTAGTGTGGAACATAGTTTTGGGATCTTATCCTATACAAAAATACAATTGAGCAGTGTTCAATGGGACCCTCTGTCGTCCATCATGGGTTGGTTCAGAACGGGATTCTGGATAATGATTATCCCAATATAGAAAGGGTAGTATATCCCCCGAATTTATCATCAACCAACAACAGGCCTTTAGCAGCCACTGCTCAATTGAATAGATGGATATGAAAATGGTGTATTTATGTGTATCTGTATATATGTGTATAAATGTATAACCCCAAATGGCTAGTTTACTGGGGAAGATGATGCTTGGCCAATAGTTTTAGGGCTACACTATTTGGACGCACCCAGGTGGTTCAACAAAGCTACTATTTGGAGGATCATCCCACTTAGTAAGCGATTAAGAACCCTGGTAAGTCCCCAAATCTTGGGTTATCCCGCTTATAAATGAGATATAACTATGGTTGCTATCCACTTACTTAGTGGTTATCAATGAGATATGAGTGTGGATACTAGGTGGGCTGATCCTCCAAACCCATCCCTCCTGCTTCAGCTTGCCGAGGTCCAGCTCCTGCAAAAATGGCCGGGTGTGGTGGCACAAAAAATCCCGTGGTTAGCCATACCCATTGGATAATGGAGATGACATGGGAAAATGATGGAATATACTAAGAATATAACTAAGAGTATTGTATTATATCCAACCAAAATATCATACACTATACACCACCCTTTTTGGGGGATGGGAAAGCTGGTCGAAAACAACCAGCCACTTTTGGTAATGGTTTGGGCTAATCACATTGTCAGTTGGTTTTTTCCTGTCAGTCCCTGCCCATTTCCGCCCTTGCATCCCACGAATTCACTCAAACATGTAATCTTGCAATTTTACCTGCCCTCTAGTGTCATCAGCGGCCATTGCTGCAAAATCCCCCAACAATGTTTAGATGATTTTCCAAACTAATTCCATCCATTTGTATCTACATGGAGCTGTCCAATCCATGGGGATAGCCCCAAATAATCCAAGTCATTAGACCATTAGAAACACATATACATCATATACATCCCAGTTATCAACCATCCAGTTTTTTGAATCATATATACCCTCCGTTAATCAAACATGGTTTGCTGGAAAATCCACTTTGTTTGCCGGAGGGTACATAGGATTTTCGATTGCCATGTTTGATTACCCCCTGAGCGTACAGTAAATATGACCAGCCGGGTCGTCCAAGTCCTCCTTAGGAGTCGCTTGTGCCATGCTGGCCCAGCGCCAGAACCGAAGCTGTGGGTCCCAAAAGTCGTTGGATGTCAGACCCCGAACTCCTCAAATTTGATGACTTGGGATTTTTTGGGGATGACTTGGGTCCATCCATTTCGTGTGAAATCTGATCTGGAAAAATCATGGAAAACCGCCTCGCTCCTGAAAGTTTCCTAGTGGCCAAACTGTTGGTCTTAGCCTTGGCGGATGATAGGCGCTGAGTTAAATGTATGTTCAGTGACATGGCTAAATTGTTCCGAGCCTACTGACCCACTGCGAATTCTGCGGCGGTCGATAAACATGGAGATCAACATTGATTTTCCCGAGCGGCAAACGAAAGAACTCTGGTTTGGATAGGTGTATATATATATATATACATATATATATATATTTATCTAAATATACGTGTATATATATATATGTATGTATGTATATGTATATGTATATATATATATGTATATGTGTATATATATATATATACATATATATATATATATGTGGTGCCCCCCCCAAAAAAAAAACAAAAAACATGTTTTTGGTGAATTTACCCGTATTTACAGTATTGTTGGCGCATGTTGGCCTCTGAAAACTTAGGGCATGTTTTTGCAGTTTTGCTCCCATCCCACCCTTCCCTAAGTACATCGGATTCAAGATTCAAGATCCCAAAAAAAAATGAATCCAAGGGGGTTGGATTCAAGATTCACGATTCAAGATCAAAAAAAACTGCTTGAATCCAAGGGGGGTTAGATTCAAGATTCAAGATCCAAAACAATTTCTTGAATCCAAAGGCCTTCAGGCTAATTATACTTATATATATATATCATATCTACATGTTCTATCCATAGATCTGCCAAGGCGACTGCTTTGGATTGGTTTCCATCTCAAACAGGCCGACGGAGCGACGTGATTTTGGTTCAACCATTCAGGTCTGACGGTCCAATCGAGGGACCATTCAGCTGGAGCAATCCATGTTTAACGGTCTCAGCAAAACATGGCTGGAAAATCCCGCAAAAAATGGTGATTGCCCCATTAAAACATATCAAAGCCTATGTAGTAGCCTATGTTTATATATGGTTTTGGAGTCTAATAGAAAAAATGTGGAATTATCAGAGAAAATCATGAAGAAACAATGGATTTTCCAGCAAGCCATATTTGATTATCGGAGGGTAATCCACAATTCTACCTGCATGACTCCAAGTCCCAAATTCACTGGTGTCACCTATGCAGGTCTCATCCATGTGCATTGGGATACTTGCCAAGCAAGCGGCCTCTTGGTCATTTATTCTTTGGGGGGGAACAAACCTGCGAAACATGGACGTTGGACCAAAAATTGTGGTTTTCGCAGCAAAGCCAAGAGAACTTATAGTTAATTATATGGGGGGTTCCAGAAATGGGGGTACCCCAACATGGTTGGTTTATAAGGGAAAATCCTATCTAGAAATGGATGATTTGGGGGTACCCCTATTTAGGAAACCCCCATATGTATATAAACTCTAATGCTGAAATCGTCTGCCATAGAGTCTCTCCTGTTCTCCCAGCAAGGCTAAAAACACTTTGACGACCCACACCCAGCAATAGAGTCACCCGCCCAACGTTTTGTCAATCCAATCTCCGCGATATGAAAAATGGAGACGCCTGAGCCACTAACTATGTGACCATCTAGATTGTGGATGGAGCTTCTCTTGATCTCTTGATAGATCATGCCCAAACATGTTTTGTTGTCCATGAGCTGTCGTTTCATGTCCCTCCAGGGCCCCACTTGCTGCTTCTAAGCAGGCTTGGCTGTTTGACCCTATTCAAGGTGGGGTGTCATGACTGGAGAGTCGGTATCCGGTCTGAAGATATGGTAGTGACCAGTCCAAGTCTAATTAAGTGTTTGTGTGTGTGTGGCTGTTATACCTCCTCCTGACCCAAGAAAAACTAACAAAACACCTGTTGCTCTTTAGGAAACTTCTGTGGCATCACTTCTGCTTGAAGTACTCGATGAGGTTGCACAAAGGATCGCATCCTGGTACCTGAATCGATTCCGAGAGTTTTGGTGATGGATTCTGCAAGTGGTAAAACATGGTAAAACTGGTTGGATTGTCCGGTAGTTTAGACGGATTTACACCTTCGAAAATCTAAATGGTCCTGCAGGAGATTTCTATACTCCCCGTGCAATCAACAGGACGACCCTTTATCAAAGGCCATTGGCAAGTGGATTTTGTCAGTGTACGTCTCTTTCCACTGCTTTCGTTTTGAAAGAATCTGCATTTGCCTCAAAATGTGGAGCAACAAATACTATATTGTTTATCAATCATCCTTTTCCACCCCAAGAAAAAAGATATATACCCTCTGGTAAACTAACATAACTATGAAAAATCACATTTTTTTATAGTTAAATCATCTATAAATGACTATGTTCAATAGCTATGTCAGTTTACCAGAGGGGATGAGTGGCTCAACCAAGTTGGGATCCCAGGCCCATTTTTCGATCCGAAAAAGGCCTTGTCTCTCGAAGTGGGGGAGATCTCCCCAAAATGGCATTACCCTCTGGAAAACTGACACAGCTATTGAACATAGCCATTTATAGATGATTTGCCTATAAAAAACCGTTCTAATTCTTGATTGACATCCCAATCGTATCTCAGATGGAGGTGTCCGAAACTAAGGGTACCCCTAAATCATTCATGTTCTTTTGGGATTGCCCATTATATTGGAGTATCCAGCTATTGTATCCCCATGTTCAGAAATCCCCAGTCATGGTAGATTGCAGCAACGACCCCGGGATGGCCCATGGAGAGCCTCCTCATAAATGTCGTACAGCCTCAGCCGTGAAGCGAACAGCGAACTGGGCCCCTGCGAGTGTTCGAAAATTGGCGAACTGGCTATACCCCAAGACCGATGGTAAACCATAATTCAATGGATGTTTTTACCATGAAATATGGGGCTTTCATGTAAATTTTCCCTTAAACCAATCCAATGAATAATATTCCTCTAAGATCTTTCGGGGTATGTCTCCTTTTCAGATAGACCCAACTGGGATTATCGCGGGAAGACATGAATCACTCCCTTGAAACAATGATATGGGCGTGTCTGAAGATGTGATACACACCCCAGTTGTGGCAATCTTCATAGGGAAAATGACGACTACCCAGTGGACATGTTATGTTGGGTTTTTCCCCCAACTCAATGGATTTGTTGTCGAAAATTTACGGGAAACCTCCATATTTCATACTTCAAACCAGGGTTTTTGGTGAAGATCTTCCCGGAAAACCAATCCATGGACGAAGTTTTCAAGTCCCCAGGCTCGTCTCGGATGCCGTTGTAACTCTTGTGGCCGCAAACCACTGCATCCATCAATGCCTGGCCCAAGGAGAAGCATGTAAAACAAGCGTCCTGTGGGGAAATCATGATTAATCCCCCACCAATGTAGGTTTTTATGGGATAATCATCTATAAATCTATAAATGGTGGAATGTCCATTGCCACGTTTGATTACCAGAGGGTAAACCTTGTCAAACCTAGATCTAGATAAAAGATACTAGACATAGAGATATCCCAAAATGGTAGGTTTATGAGTGGGCTTCCGACATGATTCCCATTCATCTCCAAATTTTCCTGTCGCTGCCATCCCTCACCTGCCCTTTGGCCATGGCTACACAGCCTTCACTGATGCTCCTGGTGCCAACTCCAACTTCGATAGAATGGGTGCATGATTCATGGGATAATTACTGGCGGAACTGGGAACATCATGTATTTGATGGGACAGAATGGAAGATATCGTGGAAGAAAAGGTGATTTAGCCAACTCTAATGATGTCACAGGGTGACTTATACCAACTAGATACATGATAGGGTTATAGTGGGTTTGGTACCAACTATGATGGTGGCTAAATGGGAATATTAACCAACCAGTCTATGGATATAAAAATGGGATCCAACAAGACGTGTTCTATCCAGAAAAAGAGACGATTCCTGTCAAATTATGGCAATTTGAATGGGGAAAGTCTCCTATGTTGGGACCCATTTCAAGATGTTTCAAGGTGCCATCATTTTCTGGGGCTGGGTTTCCAGGAACATGGCCAATCTTAGATGCCTTGCAAAAACTTATTTGTTAGCTCCTTAGTGTTTACATTATATAATATTATAGACATATACATACATACATAAAAAGTGGGTAAAACAATAATGAGCCATCCCCAATTTCACCACTTTTACAGTTCTCAAATGGGTAGTTTATGGCTTTGTTTTACCTACATTATACCTATTTATTAAACTAAGACAAATTACCAGGATTTACCCAGGCAACTCTCGTCCTCTTTCTCCGGCACCTTCGGTGCGTTGCCCGCGTTGCAAGCGCGGATTGAAAGGTGAGACACACCAGGCATGGCTTGAATTCCGATGACTCTCGCAGCTTCCAAGCCTTAGCAACTTCAGATATGTAAGTGACACATCTTGATGATATACTTGGTGGCCTTCAGATATTTATACATCAATTGCATTCAAATATTTCTTGATACATGAGATATTCAGAATATCTTGATGATATATTTGATTGTGACTATAATTTTCTGAGAAGGTCTAGGAGCCTAAGATTTGATAGCACCTTTGGAAGTTAAAGTCCAGAGAAGTCACAAGATGCTGATGAAGACAATGAGAAGCCCCGTTGGGACATCACCCAATCATGGGCGCTATGTTGGCCCATCATTTAGGGAGGTGATGTTCGAACTTCTCGAAATGAGTCTGTCTGAAAAATGGTGTACCCTCAAATCCGGTGGCTGATCATATGTGTTTTCCATTAATTGGGGGGTATCCAGAAAGTGATTTGCGCCTGTGAAAGATGTGCCAACCTGGATCGAGGATTCTCCAAAAAAAGGACATGTACCTTCTATGTTATCGCATGTTATCGCAATGTTAATGGGGATAAACCATCAGTTTTGTCCGTTTTCCCCGAGAAATTTCCAGCTCAACCATCAGCCGCTGCACTGGAAGGGGCGTGGAAGCTGCCATTCCATGCTCTGAAGAGCATCGGAAGCCGATGGGGAAAGGTGACTCAACCAGATTGAGAATATAGCGGTGGCTCAAAAAAAAGTATATATACCTGTTGGGACCGACCATTTCTTGGACTTTTTTAAGTATCTATCCATTCCGAAAATGGAGACTAAAAATCAAGTTTCAACCCATGTGAGAATGCTCTTGGCTGATATCGGGCTCCATTTACAACTTGCCACCTGACCCTTGGTGGTGGCTAACCTCAAAAGATCAATGTTGCTCACACAAAGTGGTGCCCCATACAACTTAGCAAGCTATGGGGCACTACCCTGCACTGTTGGTAAATCTATCTACCAGGGTCTTAAAACTCGCCTCAGACCCTCTCTGCCGGTCCCCTGTTTGTCTTATTGGCATTCATTGGCTACTCCTCCTCAGTCAAACACCGAATTTATTGATGACAATTCTTGCGAAATTGGGTTGTCACACCTGCATACTGTTGAAATTCTGATCTTTGCTGGTATCATCCCCACTCTTGTGCAGCTCTTCTTCACTTGTTTCTAAGATTCTATGCACAAATCTCTCCATGTCTGGTTGAAGTGGAGCCTGATTTCCCACTCATTTCAGAAGAAACTCTTGAGATCTCTCCAGTTGTGAATGTCTACTAAACTATCTGTGTGTATGCATGTTTTTTTGCAATCTGCATATGTATATAGATATCTACATATGACTTTGTCTGAATAGGGTACCCGGGTACCCCATTTCATCCAATGGTTTAAAATCTTACAAACCTCATAAATGGCCATCATAGATTATTTTCCTTCGGTATATACACAGATTGTTCTCCAGTTATATACAAAGTACAAATCATATTCAGTAGCTTCATCATATCCCCATGAAAATATCCTAATAAAATGTCCATTGTTGGTTATATATATAGATATCTACATGAATGGACATATCTGCAACACTTGGCAATATACTGATGAAAAGATCTACCCATCCTAGAGATATCTACATCAGTGATGTTGCCATCGCAGTGACCTTTCACCCTGCGACAAAAAACGTCGGGATTTCCATCACTTGGGCGAGACATGCCAGGCGATTCCATCACGTGGTGTTCCCCAGGCGGCCATCTCCCTGGCGAGATGGGATCTTGAAGCAAAAATTGGGATTTCATCCACCAAAATGATGGAAAATTTGGGGATTTACCCTGTGGTTATTTAACAGTTCGCCATGGAAACTGGCCCATTTATGGATGATTTATGGTGATTTACCTATTAAAGATGGTGGATTTACCCTGTGGTTATTTGACAGTTCGCCATGGAAGCCATGGCCCATAGAAATAGATGATCAACATGGTGATTTACCGAACTTCAAGATGGTGGAGTTTTCCATGGCGAACTGTTGGTCATAATCAGAGCGTATTTCTAACCAAGAAAAAAAATGACACATTGGGATTTTGCCTGAAAAACAGGGATTCAATAAGAATGGGATTGAATGATGGTGGGGAAACCAACCATACTGACACCAGAAATGAAGGAAAATCTGAATTAACCAAGGGGATTTGTAATTGATTCATAGTGGGTAAGTTGATCAATAATCGATACTTGTTTATACTGGGGATTTGCAATGATGATAACCCAGGATCAATTACCCCCCCCTCCTACTAAAATATGAGGGGCAAAAATTTTACAATTGCAGTTTATAACTATTTCGCTGGGACCCCCCAATTCAGTGACAGAGTTTATTAATCTTGGGTTGACATTTCATTCTAGGCCACCGACCCAAAATTCATGGGATGCAGCCAGCATTTTTTGTGATTGAACAGATTTCAATGAATCAAAAATAAATGGTGAATTAAAATCATGTAAATGGAATTGCCACAACCACTGGTCCGGAGCAAGATTTGGTAAGTGCACTGATTTGAGTGATTTGAGGATAACCAAACGTTTGGCAGTTTTGGTTTTTACCCTTGTTTTGGGGGGGATCGGGGTGTTCCAACCTGGTTTCACATACATAGGGTGAAATCAGCATACAACTCCGGATTTTCATGGCCATGTATGATCACCAGAGAGCAACTGATTGGTGGTTTCAACCCCCTTCTGAAACATGTGATTCAACTGAAATCATCTCAGTGGCTATGGAACATGGCATGTTTCGTGGCTTCAAACGCCAATCTTTGATGGCCAGCCAAACAATAAGGATGGCTTGAAAGGGTGAATTACCACCGTCAACCCCTGTGTTCAAATCTCTTAAGTCCCTGTTGGGGAAGAACCCTCTGGGCCGGAGCCTCATTGTCACGAACAAGACAAACGGGTTTTGTGACAAGATTCACTGACGGGCAGGATGCATGTCAATCATCCAGAGTGATAAACACCACATAAGATGGGACTAAAGTCACAATCAAACAATAGTGATGGGCCAATCGATTCTTGAAGATGTGTCCTTTGTCAAAACTCTTTGGATTGGTATTTTCTGGTGCTATATTCTCATCTTCATTGGTCATGCTCCTATCCTTTTGGTTGCATCCTCTCATGGCTATGGCTCAAAATGGTCCCCAAAACTTCGCTGGACGGTTCGGTGGTGACTATGACATTCGGAGGAGGTAGAATTTGGAATTTTCAAAAAATCACCACTAAAATGGAAATATCTTTGAAATGTCCATTCATTCTTTCTCTTTGATATTCTATTTCAGTATACCCTACATCATTTTGTTCATCAGAAATGACAGCGCGCCTCAAGGCGTGGCTTCGTTCCATAGACTTCACCTGTCTGATTTGGGAGGATAAGGAAACCAACCAGTTCTATGGGATATTGGAAGTCGTAGATGTGGAGATACTAAATGACCCCTAATATGATGTTGAGGCAAACTCCGAATCGGATCAGAATGGAATCAATAGGGAAGTAACTTATCCTGAAGTGATTGCTCAATGGGATATAAGTAATAGAAGTTCCATTAAGTACAGCCATAAATTCATGGGATATGTGGGAAATTAGTTCTATGAAATGATTAAATCCCCATGTATATTCCATCTTAGAATTCATCGATTTTGGTGGGATATAACTAACAGTATGGGATATACATAGGGATTCAACTACTTTATAGAGATGTTCTGGTGATGAAAAACCTATCACTATTGGGAAATGGTGAGGAGATCATGGAGATGTGAATGGGAATAAACCATAAAATTTGAATGTCAACCAGTGCTCTGGGGATATAGAAGATATAATAAGGATTTACTAATTGGTTGAGGAACATATGGGCTTCTAAAATGTTCTGAATAACTTCAATACCCACAAATGGAGATAGAGTTGGATCGTGTCGATCTGTGATACTAGCTATATCTAGCTGCTTGCGATTGTTTTGCGATCTCCAATTCCTGGCGTTTTTCAAAAACCCTGGGAGCATAGGCTGGGTATCAAATTTTGAAAGAACCTCATATGGAGGTTTCCAATCCATAGGGCTACCTCCAAATCATCCATTTATAGATGGGATTTTCCATCAAATAAACCATCCATTTTGGGGTACCCCCATGACTTAGGAAACCCTCATATCAGTGCGGATGTCACGGAGCCTCACGCCAGTGACATCGACTTCGGCCATCCTGGGGCCCCAGGACCTCAGCCACGCGCGAGGTCGTCGGGTTCTCTCTGAGGCTGCGAAGTGGAACATCTTTTGATGATTTCATGGTGATTTATTGGGATTTTATGTTGGTTGAATGGTGGTTTAATAGTGATTTATTGGAATTTAATGGGCTCTAACGGAAAATCACCACTTTTCAGAACACACCATCATGCTGTCCATTTCGGTGGGCCATGGCTTCCATAGCTATGTTAAATAACCAGAGGGTTGTACCCAAAAAATCCTACTACAATAGTGTAGAATCACTGTTCCATCTTGTTGGGTTGTGTATATATATATATATATATGTATTCATGGTGAATAACGTATGTCTGATTTGTAAATAATATGTAAATGGGTACATCGTATAATATTTATGTGCTGGTGACCCTCTACAAGATAGAAAGTAATTTGCGACTATTAAACAAGGATTTTGCTTTTCTATCTGTCTTCGGGATAAATGGTAAAGACAATTAATATTGTAGGTAAACAGTTGTGGTAAGTACAAATTTATGGTATGTAAATCAAAATGTAAACATTGGAAACATATACTGTTGTATTTATATATTGTGTATTTATCCTTGAACATGGGACTATCTATCTATCTATCACCATCTAACCTTATGTATATATATATATGCTGCTATATAATGTGATGCTTACTGTTTTTCGGAAACGCACCTTTGTAGATGATTTTCCTCAGGTCTCCTCATGGGTTTTCCACATCATTCCATATCATTCCACATCCATGTAAACGGGTAAACGTTTACCCTAGGGTATATCCCATAATTATATCCCCTTTAATTCTCATTGCCATCCGGTAATCAAACGTGGCAATGGAAACTCCACCATTTATAGAAAAATGTCCCATCAAAACCTCCATGTATAGAGGATTTTCCAGCCAGCCACGTTTGATTACCAGAGGGTAGCTCACCATTCGTTGATGGAATGATTTGGAGGTCAAAATTGGGTACCTCAATCATCAGATGATTAATTCTAAAAATGGATAAAAATAGACTAAAATCTGTGATCCCCCAGGTCTTAAATGTTGACCCATAACCATTTATCGCCAGGTTCTTTGAATTTTCCACCGCACTTGGTTCGCTGCGAAACTCCGCTGTTCTGCTTGAGTTGGCGCCTGGAGATGAGGAAAGTTGGCGCAGCATGTCTTGGCTGCTGCGCGTGATTAGGGAACCACTCTGGGGAAGCTAGTGGATATGATTTCTATATTATCTATATATATAATATCGATACATATATATATATACATATATATATACATACATATATATAGATATATATTTGTATGTATATTATGTGTATATATATATATATGTATATATATAGATCTATATGTATATATATATATATACATATATATGTGTATATATATATATGCATGATTATGTATGTGTATATATATATTAAGTATATATATTATGTATATATATATATTATGTATATATATATATATTATGTATATATATATATTATATGTATATATATATATACATATAATATATATACATATAATATATATATACATAATATATATATATATACATTATATATATATATATATGTACATATATGTACAGCAACACCCAAAAAGATGCCGAAAAGTGTGAAACCAGGATGTTAGTTCGATGATACTCATGCTTGCAAGGTTTCCCGAGTTTTCTATCTGTTTTGGTGTTGCTATATAAATATATGCATATATATATATATATACATATATGTGTGTGTAGCTATATGATATGCTTAGTGGAACAAGACTAAGTGTAACAAACTACATATTCAAAGTTATATACATGTTAGGTATGTGGTTAGTGGATATGTACACAACTGGTTATGTATGATTGTATATCAGGGTTGAGGCATTTTATCCCAAGTTTGTGGGAAAACATGACAGTACCCCTCAGGATTGCGAGTCTTTCACCAACGTGTCCTGTGTCGGCCACACAAGGAATGCACCGAAGGACTCGGGCCTTTGCCGCCGCTTGAAAGATGTGGAATCAATGGGAGGTCAATGGGGAGATGATGAACCAACTTAAGGTTGATCTTTGGGTTTGTCTCGAAAATCGGACATTTACCTGTGGCCATTTTGATAAGGAAAATGTTGAACTCTAAACCAGTGGATGGAATGGGGTACTCAACTTTCGGACAAGCCAATGACATCATCCCAGATCACATCCCGTATCACCTTAAATGGAGTTTTCCTTAAACCCCCGAATCATCCAAGTCATTAGACCATTTTCGTATTCCAACCTATGGTTTTGGGGATCCTCCATTTTTCACTTCATTTGGCGCCAAGTGCGAATACCGTCCTGGCGAACGCTGAACTGTCCTGGAGAGTGCTGCCCCAAGGACCAGGCGCGTCGGCAGGGAGATTTCCTGGCGAGGGGTCAATCGTGGTGAAGCCACATCAAGATGATCAATTTTCGAGGAGATTTGCGTTTGTCTGAAAATTTCGCTAAACCCAATGGTCTTGCTGATCATTTTCCCTATTTAATAGCTACAATTGGGGATATACCATGATATACCTCATTTTCAGACACACCCATTTCAGAGTCACTGGCTTGCTTTTGAAAAAGGAACATCTTGAGGTACCAATGGTTTTGCAAAGAAATAGAAAGGGGCAAACCCTGGGAAAGAAACAAAAACTATGGCTCATGGTCACAGGCGGTTCCACTAACTGGATCATTGGCGACCAAAAATGGTTCATTCGGGACTTCAAACTCATCCAACAATCTCCAACATAAGAACTTCCAGTTAACTGGCNAAATGGTTCATTCGGGACTTCAAACTCATCCAACAATCTCCAACATAAGAACTTCCAGTTAACTGGCACATCCCACAACAATTCTGTTGGGGTTTCAGGCTCAACCAACATCCCCCGTAACACGTGACACTGTGCGAAAAGTTCGTTGACCGACCAAAACAGCTGCTTGGATTTGCTCAAGAGGGCCACGCAAAGAACAAAAACACGACCAGATTTCCCACTTATGGTATATACATTTCCCTGTAAGAACACCAAGATTCACTTCAAACAAAAACGTGGTGGTGATAGTCACCTGGCAATCAAACATGCTTTGATCGAAATTCCATCATTTACTTCAGCGATGTCTATATATATCATATAGGTGCCCATTTAGTTCAGGGATTTCCCAGCTAGCAATGTTTCATTGTTGGTTACTTACTTACCCATATTACCCCATTGCATCCCCACAGTATCCCAACTTACAGATGATTTTCGATGAGTTTTCCCATGTTTATAGGTCCTAATCACCATTGTTGATCACCATTTCTAGATGATTTTCCCATGAAATCTCTCCAGAGATATCTCCGTACTAATTCTCGCCCTCAACGCACCTCGCGGACCTTCAGGATCCTGCGAGGGTGCAGCAAAAC
Source organism: Symbiodinium sp. clade C Y103 (assembly GCA_003297045.1). Lineage (NCBI taxonomy): Eukaryota > Dinophyceae > Suessiales > Symbiodiniaceae > Cladocopium > Cladocopium sp. clade C. The sequence continues at coordinate 122,753 of BGPT01001459.1, forward strand.
AATGCCAAAAAGTGTGAAACTAGGATGTTGAGAATCATCAAAACTTTAGAGAAAACACCATTTTTCATAGATAAAAATTAATTCCACTATTTACTGCAGACTTCCAATGTTTTCCATGACTTGGGGTTGCGATTTTTCGCAAAAAAATCACCATGAAAATATGGATGACCTTGTGCTGTTTCGGATCTGGAAGATGATCGGAAAATGTCGAAATGTCCCACTGGCAACGCTTCAATCATAGAAGCCGCAAAGGATCCGATGTTGACAAGTGGACTGCTTGGTGGTTGCAACCGATCCGGAAAATACTATGAAAGCCGGAGATCATCCTCTCGAATATGGTTGACGAACAACTATTGTGTGCACCCACCTGGTTGGTGTGTAAAGTGATTGTCCTCTCGAAAATGCCAATTGCCAGATCTTTACGGGTGAAGCCACGTGTACGTGAACATGTTCCGTATTGATTTTCCATCGAGAAAGACTTGCTACATATTATCATACGCAGAAAAATGTTAATGCGCAGAAACATGTTCCTCTGATAGCAAGTATTGATTTTGCTCTTGGAGATGATTAAACTTGGGGATGGGTCGAAAACCATCGAAAACCTGCTGTCTACATCAAAATCGCTAGTGCTTTTTGGATGTTTCTCCCCCCCAAAAAGTGATATTCCTAGAGGTGTTGATCCATAGCTCGACATACTGCGGTATGGCTGGCTGGTGGGTTGACCACTGAAAAAAGTACCAGTTGGGATCATCCTCCTTAAAAAAAAACCATTAAAAGAAGAAATGTGTGGAAGCACCAACCGACCATCAATCTACATATACCCTCTGGTAATTTAACATAGCTATTGAAAATGGCCATTGAAATAGTTGATTTTCCACTTAAAAATGGTGATTTTCCATAGTTATTTTAGTTTACCAGAGGGTAGTGGTTATGTTAGATATCGTATGCATTGCATGTATGCATATGATGGAGATATTGGTATGGGTCAAAATGGGGTACCCCAAAAAAATCGATGGTTGATCCTAAACATAGACCGACCATGTTGTGGTCTCCTAGGTGTACATACATATATATATATACACACACATATATACACATACATATGGGTATGGGTCAAAACCGGATACCCCAATAGTTGGATGGTTAATACTAAAGCTAGACATCTCAATCTGTGGTCCCCCAAGTCTTTAATTTTGACCCATATCATATATGAAGGTTTCCTAAAATGGGGGTACCCAAGAATGGATGGTTTATAATGGAAAATCCTATTAAAATGGATGATTTTTGGGGGTACCCCCATTTTAGGAAACCTCCATATCTTCATAACAGCCTTTGACCCAGCCATTCCCAGTGAGGCCCGTCCTGCCATCGGCCCAAGGCTTCGGTGCCCAGGGACATCGCCGCCTCTTGTGGATCTTGGAACGTCCTGGACGGGGCTGCTGGTGACCTACAAATCCGTGGGGATTTCACCATGAAAAGTGGTTAAACCAAGAAAAATATGGAAAAAGACCACTGAACAGATGGATTTAGTGGGTGATGAATCACTTTTCTATCTTGGGGGTCCATTTACTATATATCTATTCAGATACTCCAAGTTTACAATATCTGTATATTATCTTGCTGAATCATTATAATTCACAAACCTTTCATTTTGGGACGATTCCCCCTACCATAGTCTACAGTGTCGTTGTGGTGAGGTTGTTATTTTTCAGGCAGATCTATGTGGAAAATAGAGATACGTACTACTAGATATCTATAGTTTCATTGTGTATAAACAGAGAACCAATGATACAAGGCTGTAAAACCCAAAGTAATGCAAGGAATTATTGAGATACAATGGGAATGGGGATAAAACGTACATCAATGGGTATATAAGTATCCCATACATACGATACAGTACCTCAAAAATCTTGGGCATTAAGCATCTATAAATGGGATATAATGGGGGAACTTGAGGAGAAATTAGGCTTTGAAACCATGCAAGGAGGTGTCCAAGTGAAAGGAATCGAGACTTGTTGGTTTAGTTCATGAAGATCATGGCTATCATAACCAGGCTATACATTAGTGTAACTTACAACAATGTTACCCTTTGGTTATTGAACATAGCTATGGAAAATCAACGAAAATCACATGTTTTAATAGGTAAATCATCATAGATCATCTAGCACTTTCCGTAGCAATCTGTTAAATAACCAGAGGTTCAGTCCCAAGTCATATTATCCCCACATATTTTGAACATAGCCTCCAAACCCTCACAGTGGCCTTCCTTCCCAAGAGTTTCCGAGTTCCGTATCAACATTCACTACCCGCTGCTAGTGAGTGGGGGCCATGTACAAGCGCAGCTATGGGATTCTTTGTCAAAAAATGAAACATACTGCTTCAGTATTTTTCATTGAAATGGAATATGCCTGTGGGATGTGTTTCTTGTTTAATACCTCCGTATAGTCAATAAACTGATTAATTCAGGGACTGGCAATACTCTTCGAAAAGGACATGCATGTTGAATGAAAAAAATACATAAAGCGCACGCACAGATCTTTATATATATTTTCTTTTATGAACCTGCATGTAAATGCTAATCAAACATGGCTTGCTGGGAAATCCCCAATGTAGCTCGATGATCTTCCCAGCTCCAAACATCTGGAAACCATCATTTTTGGATTATCAATCATCATAACTCCATTGTTTAGTGCTGGTTTTCCATATTACATGGATGTATGTATGTAAATATAAATATATATATATATATATATATGTATATATTTTTATTTTTCCTATGTATATATAAATATATATAGATAAATATATGTCTATATTTTCTATATGTATATATCCCATTTACTTCAGGTATATTCCAGATTATCCCATGATATCTCCACTATATCCCCATGAGCTCGGGGATTTTCCATGCCCAGCCACCCAGCCGGCACCTGCTGACCCAGTTCACCGCAGCCGATTCGGAGAAGGTCGCCCAGATTCCGGCACTCCTTGGGATGACTTGGGATGGGTGAGTTCCAGATCCAAATGTGGATGTATATGTATGTATATATTTATAAGTATGCCTAATTATGAGTACTGTGCAAACCCGCATCTTGGCAAACAAGTGACATCAGCATCTTGGCTGCCATTCGCAAAAAAAACATTGCTGAGCGACGCCCAGTGTCGCGGTTCAACGGGCGCGCTGTGCCAAAAACCCGGGCCCAAAAAGGGGGCAACGAATTTGCCAGCTGGGCTTCCAAGTTTTGAAATGCGACCCCATTTTTGGGTCCGGAATCTGGACCTGTTTTTGGGACCGCAAAACACAAGCAGGAGCTGCTCAATATGGGCAACAAGGAGCGATACGCTGCNTTTTTGGGACCGCAAAACACAAGCAGGAGCTGCTCAATATGGGCAACAAGGAGCGATACGCTGCGACATGTGCTTCTGCCAATGCAAGCTGGGAGCCGCGCATGTCATGATCTGTGAACGCAGACCCAAACACAAAGCACGAGACAACATGAACTACACTTGTCAGTGAAGCCATCAGCTGCCAGAAAATTGCGAGGGCAATCCCTCGCCCTGTGCATGGACTTAACTTTGCACGCCCTTTTTTGTTGGAGGAAGCGTTGTAGCACGGAATTTGTCCACACGGGGCGCCTTGCCTTGGGCCGCGGAACTGTACCAAAACAGCCTTCCACACCATGTCCCCTCCTTGTATTTATTTATTTATATATATATATATACATAGTCATATATGTATATGTAGTGATAAACATGTGTATGAATAGTGAAAAATCTCTACAAAATATCACATTCATCAATGCCGAATCAGGGAAATCAGTCTGCATCCTGAGAAGCCCAAGCGGTGAATAATGCTACTGGCCAAACATTGATGTTGCCATTGAAATGTGCATCCCGGTTACTAAATGGCTATTTACCATGTGAAATGACCCACTTATATCCAGGATATACCCCAATCATCCCCGATCAGAGAACATATGGTTTATGATCACCAGATGTTTTCTGGCTAATTGCCCTTTTTTTGGTTACAGTACCTACTGGTAATCAAACATGGCGTGCTAGAAAATTCCTAATTTACAGATGATTTTCCCATGAACATGCCCGTCTTGAGGGGATTTTCCAGTTGCTAAGTTACTAGTAGCCATGTTTGATTACCGGAAGCTAAATCGCTAAATCCCCATTTATGCTGCTGGATGCACCGCGCTTTCCAGGTGCCGCACCCCAGCAACAGAAAGCTCTTCGGCGGCATCTCCTGTGCTGCACATGGCAAAGTCTGGCATCTTTGGGATTTACCAGTCAACAATGGGGATTCCTTTGTACTTATAATGGAATATCAATGGGGATATATAACTTGTATAAGCCACAAATTTTTGGTATGTGATGGGTATATACTGGGTAAATAGTGGTATATAACAGGATATACAGAACCAACTCAAATGGTATGTGGATCTGTCCGAGAATGATGCCTCTACCCGAACCCCCAGTTAGGGCCATTCGGGGAAAATATGATTTTAAACCATCAGATTTTGGGGTACCTAATTTTCAGGCAAATCACAGGCATTTTGGAGTCTTGAGTATAATACAGTATAATTATGATAACATATTATAACCAATGTGACAGAAAATTACTTACCCTCCGGTGATCAAACATGACAATTGGAACTCCATTGTAAACAGAGTTTTTTTCGCTGGGAAAATGATCTATAGATGGTTTTCCATTGCCACGTCTCATGACCCGAGGGTAGTTGGGTAGTGACTGGGCACCTGCCTCGCGGTTCAACTTGCTGATGGTGGGTTTGTGCGTGACTCCGACCTCAGTTTCGTTTCGTCATCTGGTGGTTAAAAGCACGCGTTTGGGGGGCTACTAGTAGGATTTGTTCAGGGATATCCCTAACCTAATATGGATTCCTACGAATTCCATGTAGTGAATATCCGCAACTAGTAGGACTTCTAAATACTTCTAATGTATTAACCAATAAGTTGGGGATAGTCACAATACGCAATCCCTGTTGGTGGACTTTCTGCCAGATCTGAGAGTTTTTTCAACGGCCTGGAGCGACCTGGAAGATCGAACTCAAGGACTGAGATCTTTCTGATGAAAGAACCAGAATACATGGCATGGTGGGATGTTCCACTACACTAAAATTTATTCAGGTTCGCTCTGACACACTTTGATATGGATGATATGGGTACAAGTATGTTCAAGTATGTCCTTTCCCCTAAGAATGCCATGCTTTAGATTTCCCAGAAAACTTTCGGCCTCCGGCATTGAAAACAGACCAACAGAATGTCTGCCAACCCTTGAGACTTCAGAGACAAAAATCAACTGATGGGTGGTTGAGCCACCAACAGTCGTTTGGGAACATCCCATTTCTATGGTTGAAAATAAAAGATGTGAAACCACAAAGCAGTATGAACCAGTCATATACAGGCGAGACTGGAAAGGTTGTGTGAAGTAGAGTGGATGGAAGGAATCCTGCACCAGCTGGTAGATGGTTTCCCATGCCCCATTATCTACAGTGTTTCAATCACCAATAGTTACCGACTGGTACAGGTTTTTTTTTGATCCACAGGATCAGGGTCCCTCTTCAAAAAAAACATGTCCAAAAGTGTGGTGGAACACCCGACTGCTGGTGTGTAAACCCATGCGCTGAGAACATGAGATGGGGTTGTAAGTCGCGGGTCAGTGGGGGTTTCAGTACATACGTACATGGAAATACAGACCCTTGTAAACCACTATTATAAACAATTGCAAACCTGTGTAAATCATTATAGACCGGTATAAACCATTGTGAACCGTGATAAACCATTGTAAACCATAAAAGATTGTGAACCATTAACAACCATTATCAACCATTATGAACCCAGAAAAATATCAAAACATAATTGCAAAACTTGAAGAAAAACAGAACTGGTGTAGCCTTTCGCACGCCAGGTCACGGTATGCCCTAAGCGGTGACCGATGCCCCTGGTCAACGCCAAACCTTGGCTGCGGGATACCGAAAAAAAAACACGAAAAACTCCAGTAACTACAGTGGCTACAGGGTGGAATATGGATAAAGTATGGGTGAAATTGGATGAACTATGGAGTAGTCATGGATGAACTATGGATCAACTGTGGATGAAGTATGGAGGAACTATGGAGGAACTATGGAGGTCTTTATGGATGAACTATGGATTGCCTATGTTCAGTTTCGGAGTTTGGGAGCCACTTCGAATGTGTGATTCGTCGGCCCTTGGCATCGCCACCGATCACCTCTGTGGATGCTTTCTGAACAACGACCTGTTTTTCTTGGAAAAAAAGAACCATTGGGTACCCTCTGGTGAACTAACATAGCTATGGAAAATCACCATTTTTAATGGGAAAATCCACTAAAAATGGCCATTTTCAATAGCTATGTTAGTTTACCATTGGGTATGGTTTATAGGGATTCCCCTATTGGATGATTATCATCTCCAATATATTGGCTAGTATAATCCCCTATCATCAACCAACCGGGGTTTTGAACACTGCTCCATTGGCTATGGTTTATGGCATTGGGTTTGGCACATTAAAAAAGAAAAAAACTGGCACGATCCAAGATGGACAAGTCACAATGACCACAGTTTTTGTCGTCTTAGGGTGTCAACCTACCACGCTTCAAGGAGATAGTTCCGTAATATGTTCATATGGCTTTGACATACTACCACATGGGAATTGGTCAATACCCCGATACTCCGAAAATAAGCATAAGGTTCTATATTGGACTGTTCATAACAACCAATTGGTATTAACCCATACCCATATATGGCATAAAATGTGTCTGATACAGTAAAGTATCATGGCTATTATTTCCCAACATATCCTTGAATTATAGCTATAATCAAGGCTCTTAGTTCCACTTGCTCTCTAGTAGATTCAAATGAATATGGAACATCGAACCCGCCATTCCCTTTATAACTTTCTTGTCTTTTTCCGTAGGTTTTCCATATCGATCTTAGTTCACCCTACAATGTGGGGCCCCCAAGTTTGTCTATGGTACACTATTGGGTTTATGGGGAATGCAACTATAGTATTCATGGGGTGAGCATGAACCAGAAAACCTATAAAGCATTTGAGTCCAATGAAAATCACCGGCTATATAAGTCCTACAAAATTACAATTTCTGGTTGATTGATCAAGTCCCATGAAACCAACAACTTACAACTGCAATGTGGGGCCCCCCAGTTATAAGTATCATTTACTATAGTTATAAGTTATAAGTATCATAAAGCATAGTGAAGTTCGAGTTATGTGGCCCCCAACTTAGGCTCCCCAGCTGGGATAATCGGAGTCTCCCGCAAAGATGCGGCAGGTCTTGTCCCAAACCTGGCACCCAATCGCCAATAAGGTGACCCGAAATGGATGGTTAAGGAAACCTTGAAGGAAACCTAGGAATCTGCGAGAAGAACATGAATTCTTGGGGATTCAACCAAAAAAAAGGAGGTTCTTGGGGATGTTTTTTTTTTGAAGCTGGTGAGGTTAAGATATCTCCATGTACAGTTCCACGCGCACAGCAAATCCACGCTGATCCAAACCATCCCGGGCCGTATTGACGGGACTGGTGGGTAACACTGCAACTCTTCATGTACAGCAAAGATTCGTTAGGACTAAAATACCCAAAGTTGTCCATGCGAAAGTTTGTATTTAACATGTCCATAGATTTTGCAATTCCACCGGCAAGAGACGGATCAATTTCACCCCCCAAGAGTGGCTTTAAGCCAGAAACACGTGGAGGTTTTCACGAGAACTGGTGAAGAAATGCCACGAAATTGTGATGATGCTTACTCTCCAGTAATTTCGCAGTTAGCTTTGGAAAATTGGGATTAGACCAACCAGTTTATGGAAATGTCATGGGAAAAAACGTGAGAATATAATGTTGCCCTCTGGCAATTGAAGAGTTTGCAGGGCCCATTTAGTTCGATGATTTACCTATCAAAGAGGGTGATTTTCGATAGCTATGTAATCCCTAGCATTTATAGTGAAGTGCGCCCATGGCTGACGGTTTGCAAGTCTTACTGTGTAGAATTAACTATGACACATGATGTTCCTTTGGTTGTATCTCATGAGCAAATATCCCAAATATTGATGTTTCTCTCAAACTTTGGGGAACCCTTATCACCACTAAGTGGTCCCCTATGACGTCGAAAAAAAACCCTTCATATCCCCCAACAGTTAGTGAACGATCCCCATCAGGTTGGTGATGTTCCCACGAAATATCCCCATAAAATGATTGGTGCTTATAGTATACCCTGTGGTTATTTACCAGTTCGCCATGGAAAACCACCATCTTTGATAGGTAAATCACCATGTTTATCATCTATAAATGAGCCATGTTCCATGGCGAACTGTTAAATAACCAGAGGGTCCAGGTTTTTCTTGAGGTCCCCCATGACTCAGGACCGTCCATTGTTATCATTGAACCATTCAACACCATGATAAAACACCATAGAATCCAGAAGTGTATAGGAACATACTCCCTTATGGAGGTTTCCTGAAATGGGCATACCTTTAAGTCATCCAAGTCATTTGACCATTTTAGTACTTGAAACCCATGGTGACTTTGGGGATCCAAACCATGTCAAGAAACCCCCATATCAATGTCTGCACAAAAAAGAAAGATACTCCACATGGGTTTGTCTGAAAATATGGTAAAATCCCCAATTGTAGCCATTGAATAGGGAGGATGATCAGCAAAACCATGAGGTTTAGAGGTTTTCCACGAAGTTTTCAGACAAACCCACAGAAGAACTTCGCCGGGAGCGCTAGCTTCCGCACATCTGCACCAGCCGCCTGGGACATGGCAAGGTACCGGCCGCAGGATCATCCCACGGCTGCGGGAACGCACCGGAAAGGGATGATTCTCCAAGTGTCTCACAAGGTTTACCAAATATATTACGAGGGCCCATGTGAGCGAGGCCCTGAAGCCTGCCAAAAACCGGGCTCTCTTTTGGGACTGCTGTGTCAACGTCGTTGCTGCGGTTGGCTGCGCTGCAACGCACGAAGCTTGAGAAAGAAGCAAACGAAAATGCGCAGAAAAAGGTGGAAACCACGATGGCGCGTGAGCTACTTACTCTGGTCATATAGTCGTCAAGCACAAGCGTGACAGAATAGTGGGCTTCACCAGGAAGTGTGAGAAAAGACATAGACAGACACGCTCGAAGAAAAGTGGGGACCAGGACCGCCTCGAATGCAAAACGCAGCCAGATTCAGGGCGGTCCTGAGATCCGTCTCTGGGAACTAGTATAATATTCTCCAAAATACGCATCTCAGGACCGCCCCATTTGGGTACTATAATGCGCTTCAATCATGATGGGCTGGGTATGTTGGGGCGCTGTGATCTACTAGTGGTCTCCACTCCGAGAGCCAACAACTACAGCAGCAACAACCCTCCGGGCCAAAGCTGCAAACTGCCGCGCGTCTGCAAGTCAAGCGGCTGCAGCGCCGTTTCTGGCGCCCGAAAACCATATACATTCTGGTCTCTTGATTTGGGGCCCTGATAGTATCACATCAAATGCCGTTGTTCTTTTGTTGTGCCCCGCAAAAATTCAGAAGAGCCACAATAAGGTCGCACAGCTTAACTCATGTTGCGGCCTGCGGGGGCACCGTGAAACCGAAGCAAAAACCGTGTAGCCAAACAACTTTTGGCATGGTTGCCGGCCTCAAAACGGGCCCCCTTTCTGGGCCCGAAAATGGGTACGAAACATAGCGCCGACAATTCCAAGGTCACATTTTTGGGACCGCCCAGCGGTCCCAAAAATGGGGCCGGCCCAACACAAAATCCGAGCATTCCGAAGTTGGATTGGCCAACATTAGCGAACAGCTTCTATCGGGGAGCACAAAAATGACTTTACAAGTATATATATATATATATGTGTGTGTGTATGTAAATATGTGTATATATATACATATTATATAATTATGTATATAAATATAGAGGGACCTGGTGGAAGACCATGGACAATATTGACCCACACTTGCGGGGCTGCAGGCCCGGGGTAATCTCGATGGGTACATGGGAATCAGAAGTTGGGATAGCTGCGGTGAGGCACTGTAGATAGCTAAGTTGACGCACATAACTTGGTTGAATTGGTACCCTCTGGTAAACTAACATAGCCATGGAAAATCCCATATAAATGGAGGTTTTAATGGGAAAATCATCCAAAATTAGCCATTTTCCATGGCTATGTTAAATAACCACAGGGTATATACCAATAAAAATGGCTGGGTCATCACCATCAAATGATGGGTGGTTTAAGAAAAACCATCCCCAAATGGTAGTTGTTTATGGCATTGGGTTTCCCACATTACCCATTTATATCCAATGTTGGTATACTGTAACAATTGGTATGAATTGGTATATACCAATGAAAAATGGCTAGTCACCCAACGTCATTGAAGTTGTTTTGGTATATTTGTTTTGGTTGGTTATCCATCCAATGGGATTATAATTGTATAATAATCAAGCAATACTCATTATATAATGGATTATAATCTATGTAATACCCAACGTTGCCAATTTATATCCTAATAGAACATAATAGAACTAATGTGGGTAAACAATCATAAACCATCCCCCAAATCACCATGTTTATAGGTGGGATTCCAATCATTCCAAAATGGGTGGTTTCACCTTGTAATTGTGGTTACCACCGATTCAGTGGAACTCCAGTCCTGTCATTTCCCGCTCACCTTGACCCTCTCAAACTCTTTGGGCTGCGACAAAGTGTGGTCCTGCAGTGGCACATTCTCAAAAAGGATTTGCATGTTCATGCCAAAGAAGTGACCTTTCTTACAAGCTTAGGGCGGCATTCAAACCCATTTCCTGCTCTTTTACAAGGTTCACTAATTCACTGATCAAGCACACAAGCGGATGTTGAAGGTAAGATTGATAAAATGGCGACATTCTGCAACCTTTGACAAGACGTCGGAGCGTATTTGTCCATATTGCCATCAAGTTTGAGGGGGAAAAATGTCGATTTTCCTCTGGAGAAAATTAATGGGTTTTCCCAACATGTCAAATGCCACACGGAAGTCTCCACCACATGAAGATCCCTGAACACATTCAAGAGAAAGTATACTATAGTATACTATATACTAATTAGATCTAATGAGTATCACAATTTGATGAAAACGATCACGAATTCTTTTCAGCATTCACAGTAAACCTTAAAAAATCAAACCGTTCAATTCATAAATTTAGTGGATATCTCCATCTTTATGGTGGGTTTCTGTACCAATTTGGCAGTTTTTGCAGGCCATCTCATCCCGCCTGCGTCAGAGGAATCGCTGAGATGTGGAAGTTCCGCGTGTTGCCACTTTGATCTGGAACCTCCGGGGCGCGGAAAGCGAGCGGAAAACCGTTTCAAACAAACATGAAAAACTCAGTCAACATGAAAACCCGAAAAAATGAAAACCCAGTGCTTCATAGTGGTTCATCACATTTCCCCAACAAACTGACCATGTAAAAAGGCCATGTTGGGGCCATGCGCCATAGTTCAGGTTGCAGAATAAAGGTTTCAGAGGTAGTGCCCAACTTGTGGTTCATTAACTCCCAAAGGAAGCTGTCGTTTGGCCTTAGCATGGGGATGTACAGATTCAAGTTGTCCTATATAGCAACACCCAAACATGGAGAAGTGTTTCCAGGATGGTATTTACATCATATTTCCAGGTTTCTCACTTTTCTAGCTGTGGCTGGAGGTTGGTATGTCCGATTTAATCCCCACTGTTGCTTGTTATATCTAAACAGAACCCGGTATCTATACATAGTATATCATGATATGCCTATTATAGTTCATGTTTCCTCATAACATCCCATCAAAAATTTTGGGGGTGCTATATTCCTAGAAGGTGAGGCCCCAAGTTGGTGTATAACCCCATTCAGTATAGTCTAAAATAGTTATGTTTATATTGCCTATAAAGCCCAGTTTAACCAGGTTGATGTGTGTCAACTTAGCTATCATTTTGCCGCTTGCTGGAAAATCCACCATTTACACATGATGTTCCCAGCTTTAAACCTCCATTTATAACCTATTGTCCCATAGTTTCCCATAGTTTCCCATATTTTCCACATGATGTTCCAGCCTTTTTGATGGGGATGTTCCCACCGATCTCTTCCCAAACGCCCTGTTTTGGTCAAAGGCCAAGCCACGCCCATGACACAGCGGCAATCGCCCACATGGGCCACCCAAATCTCCCTGGGCACGTGAAACAAAGGTCATCACCCAACGATTCAGTGGATCCTTGATTGGGTACAGTATAAATTGGATATATACCATGGTGGTATACTATAGTTATATCATGGGTATATACGTTGGGTATAAATTGGTAATGTGGGAAACCCAATGCCATAAACAACTACCATTTGGGGATTGTTTTTCTTAAACCACCCATCATTTGATGGTGACTTGGGGATGGTGATTTTTTTTGTGAAATCCTGCAAGGTGGTGCCCCATATTCAGCGGGATCGTTGATGGTGATTAGTTCCATGGTGGTTTTACCAAGAAAATGAGGAAGCGAAGCATGATAAGCTTGTTCAACTAATGAAAATGGTGTTTTTTTTACTCTTGCTAGCAATGGTCGAATGATTCGAATATCTGAGACAATGAGAGGATGACAATTGGGGGATTTGAACATCAAATTGGAGATCATGGGGATGATAATTGGAATAGAAAGGGGGTTAATGGTGGCACATTGGTACAAGGTGGTGTCCAATGGTTCGCTAAGCTGGTTTACAACGCATAGAACTAGGGCTTATAGTGATTTTTTAGATGAGGTTATAAACCAACTTGTAAATATATAGCACCACCTCGTGCTATGGTACAATGGGTGCATTTGGTATAATGTGGGATTCGAAAGGTATAGTAATATGGAATATTGCAACCTATTCCGCGTATGTATATTATTGGATCATTATGAATACATCGCCACATCAACAGAAAACAGAAATTGGTAAAGCGCAATCCTTCCAATCCTAAAATAATAGTAATTTGCACCTGTCTATATTTTTGGTGGTTTAATATCTGTCAACTGGGAATCATTGTTTGAAGGTGCTACTTTTTGGTGGAAAACATATGGGGGGGAAGTGTGTGTGTTTTGGTTGACTTGAGAAATAAATTCTCTTGCTTCAAGGCCATTATTGCATAGCCGACATGGCAATTTCACAGTTTGCTAACTGGAAGCCATGACCCACGTATAGAGGATTTACCTATGAAAACTGACTTTGCATATCAAACCGTTAGATGAAACCAGAGCGTAAATCCCTATCACTGTGTTTTAATGTTTGTTTAATTCCAATTCCCAACACAGAACCATCACCTGACGATCCACAAAAAACACATCTCCGCGCCCCCCAAAGAGTCGCACTTCTCGTTCATCAGCAAAACCGTCATGGATGCACCTGTGATCCAAGTGCAGTCGAGGAATCGTACCATGGTGATGCCTTGTGAAATCTGTGGTGTCATTGGTGGTTTGGGGTTTCATCAGAAATCGGTGGTTGATGGTGGTTTCATAGTGACTTTTTTCCTTAGTATACTGAAATCTGAAACCCGTAAATTTTATCGAATATTGAATATAATTTCATATCACTAACCAACAATATGGGTTTGTCTGAAAATAGGATATCCCCAATACAAATGGATTACAATGTTGTTTTCCCCATTTAAATGGCTAAAACTGGGTATTACCCTATACATTATAGGACATACCCATATGACGTATGAAATGGGTAGGGATCCGCAATGGTGTCATCAGCTCCATGACGATTGCTGGGAAATCACCCAAAAAATGGAGAGTTATAGCTGGGAAATCCGACAAATAAATGGTACATTCAATGGGTCCTGAGAAATTCATCCTGATATACATATCTCTATATATGTACCCTCCAGTAAAGTAATATAAACCCTGGAAATCGCCAATTTTAGTGGAAACTAGTCTGCCAACCCCTATCTGCCAGGGTCTATGTTAGTTTACTGGAAGGTATATATCGTGTACTAGAAACCCTGCTGGGATGGAAAATTCATCTGTTCAACATTGAGGTCCTGCTGGGTGGGTAGGGATAGTATTTTGGGGGTAGGATTGATACTGAAAAACATGGTAGTGCCAATTGGTGACTTCTAATGTGATTAATCCAAATCAATTGTTGTCAACCACTATACCACCACGATTGAATTCGGTTGAAATCCATGCCATTTGGGCCTCTTGAATCCCATTAAATCCCATTAAAATCTATTGAAGTCCCAGTATTCACCATTAATCACCGTTAAATCACCATAAAACCGCCATTAAACCTCCATTGGATCACCATTTTTGGTGGTTGAATCCATGCTATCATCCCAAATCGCCTGTCAAAGTCACATCTAATTCCTGGGCACTCAGGATGTGCACCTGGCTGAAGCGAAGGAACGCTGAAACTTTGGAAACGTTTCATGTTTTCCATCTGGTTATTTAACATAGCGAACTGGAACAACACCAGTTGTAATATTTCATCATCATCAACCATCTGTTAAATAATCAGAAGGTAGAAGAAATGAATAAAAACAAGTTCTTTGCAATAGAACGAAGAACATTTTTTTTCAGTTCGCCTTCTGATTTTAAGAACGTTTGAATTTTCCGCATGTTGGATGTTCGATGAATTGTTGCGTTTTGAGTCATGACAGGCCTTGCCAAATGCTTCCGTGAGGCCGGCTGCCTTGGGACGTATCCGGGATGTAAAAACCGAGGACGGACCAAATAGACTGGATGGATTTTACNTGACAGGCCTTGCCAAATGCTTCCGTGAGGCCGGCTGCCTTGGGACGTATCCGGGATGTAAAAACCGAGGACGGACCAAATAGACTGGATGGATTTTACATCCAATGAATGGATCTTTTATGAATTTGAATCAGTTTGTTTTAAAGATAGTTTATCAGTGTTTATCATTTGAATGACGAATTTTATCATATCCCATAGATGTTCTAAGGAGATGTCACGGACATTTATGGATAGTTTAATGCTGTTTGTGGCGCTAAGGGGGTGTTCATGGATAGCATGAGGATTCAACCTGATCAATATACCATGGCACCATGATGCACCATGGGTTTGTCCGCAAATCGGGCATTTGTGACGCAGAATGATGGCAATGCTAAGGAGACAAATACGATGATGATGATGATGATGATGATGATGATGATGATGATGATGATGTTCTTTGATTTTTGTTATCATCAGTGTTACCAATATTGATTTTTATCATTGTTACTATTATTATCAGTGTCATTATTATTGTTATCATCATTATTGGAATGGTGATGATAATGACGATCCATTGAATTGGGAATGCCCGAATTTCAGACAAACCGATAGTGGATATGTATTTGTGCGTATATATGATTATGTATATATACAGAAACAGTATATATTACTCATAGATTGCTATAAATGTTTGAAGAAACTCTGTGCAACTTGTCAATGTCTTCTACAGGCTATAGATGTGTGAGGGCCAGCAACTTTGGAGAGATGATGCCTTGGTTGGAGTATCACCTGTTGGGGCCACTTGTCGAGTTGGATTATAACCCCAATTATAAAGTTATGCCCTCCGGGAATCAAACATGGCCCTTGTGTCGTCCTGTAATACTGGTTAGAAAGGTATTCCCCGTTCACGGATTGTGGTATTCCCCTAGAATAGCAAATAATCCCAAAACTAGTCATTGATCAAGCATCATTTATCATCTCGATCCACTTGTATCCCCAGATTTCAATGTTTTGTCAACCCAATTAAATGACGAACGAATCATCAGCCAACCGGGGTTGAATCATTGCTTATATCCCATTATTGTCGGTAAAACAATAATAAACCATCCCCAATCCATAAATAGATGCCACCATTCCCAGTCATGGGTGGTTTATGGCATTGTTTTACCAACATTATATCATTTACATCCCTATAAAATCCCATTAATTCACATTATATATCATTATATCCTATTAATGCCCATGAATTCCACTAATTCCCACTTGTATCCCTATAAAATCCCATAGGAATGCCATGAACAAATCCCATGTTTGTTGCTTCACCCTGGTTCCTTGGGCCACACCATCCCAGCGCCAGGTCGCTGGATCATGTTCCACGAAGCTGGGACTCTGAAACAACGCCTTGGGCCTGAAGCCACCATGGATGCTGGGAAATCATGTGGTTACCATGGGAAATGGGATTTAACCATATTTGAAATACCATATTTGGATTACCATCATATGGTTAAAATCCTGGGAAATATGGTTAACTGGTATTTGTTTATGGGATTTAACCATATTTGACCAACAACAATGGGACTATAGTGGGGATACAATGGGATATTGTGGGATACTTTCTGGATTTACCCTCTGGTTATTTAAGATAGTGAACTGGAAAATCACCATGTTTTTAATAGGTAAATGGAGGTGAATAATCCATAAATGTCCCATTTTCCACAGCTATGTTTACAACATTTTTACCTGGATGGTACCCGAAGTCATAGCTGGTATAGCTGGATCAATATGTTTTCTAATAGGTTTTGACCCATACCCAATATATTTCTATTATAGGGGATGCTTACTAAACCCCCAGTCTTGGATAGTTTAATGATGGATGTTTTCTTGGGAATATTTGATCTTAACACATCTTAACCATATCATGAAGGAACAAAACGGTGATTATCATACATAGATATCATCCCGTAGTATGGAACACGCCCATTGCACTATCCCAAATATGCGTAAATCCCATATCAAACCATGGTCTCCTGGGGGTGTTTAATGTTGGGGGGATGGAATTACTGACCAACATCAGATTAGAAAGATTACATGCTATACATATAGGTGTATATATATATATATACACATGATTGGTGGTGACAACCGATCCGAAACATATGGAAATTTGACCCCAGATACAGTGGAAACTGGGAAGATCAAGAAGACAAAAAGATCACATGGCCAATGTCCACCCATCTTGGCTACGATTCACCTGCAATTGATCATGAGTCAGGTAAATGGCACAAGATGAAACCGAATGGTAAAGAGTTTGGTACACCTGGAACTTCAAATGTGCACAAATAAGTGTTCCATCCAAAAAAAAAAACAGTGTACACAGGGGTCAAACGACCATATATTCACAAGACGTGCACAATTTAGCCAAACGCGCAAACATCTTCATTTCGAAGGTTGGCAATAAAATTCAGGTTCATTTCGTGTGCACCCACGCACGGAAAACAGCGCAACAACCTGCGAACAAACTTTGCCTCAAACACATAAATTGTCCAAATGTGACCATTTCCAAACGCACTGAAAGTTGTGTTCGTTTGAAGTTCTAGGTATGTATACACTGTATAAATCTTGAAGATAGAATATGGGATTTTCACAGGTATGCCCATCTTTGGGATATTTTGATCTACTCGACGATGACTATAGATAAATATAGACTGATATAATATATATATATATAACATATCTGGTGTGTATATATATATAACATATAATGTAATATAAATATATATATATGCACATATGTGAAAGCTTCTTAAAATAGGGGGTCCCCAAGTCCAGTACTACGTCATGGGTCTAATGTATTGGATGATTTCGGGTACCCCATGACTTTGGAAATCTCCAAATATGACTTCCACCTTTGTTGTGTGGCCATGTCGACATATCTGCGGTCCCAGATGCATTTCCTGCGCGATCATCACAGCCAGTGGGCCAGCCACCCTCGGGCACAAAGTGGGAGCAGCTGGGAGACCCCTTTGGGGGGCCCTTGGTGATGCCCTGCAAAGTGGGGATCAAAAAAAGGGTGAGGCTGGTCTATACCTGGAAAATAGTGATTTAACCATAAATATACCATTTTAAGGGATATGGTATCAAATAACCATGGTTTCTGGGGAAATGGTGATTTAACCAACTAGATTTTAGGGAACTAAGACTATACCCCTGTTCTTATGTTAGCTGAATTGGTTGGCTCAAAGGATTGATGAAAAAGGGAAAATGTTACCATTGAAACCAATGTTTTTACCACCATATTTCTTGGGGGGTCGTATAGTCTTTTCTTTGAACAAATTCTGGGATTTATTGTAAGTAACTAAACTTTGAATTGGATTTCTGCAAGATATATCTATGGATGGGTGAACATAAACCAACGACTTAGCGCGGGGACTCCAAATTTTCCCATCAAAAATATTTGATCCTTCGCGTATGGACCCAACAAAAATCACGTCGGCTTTTGCTAAACCCATTGAATTTGGACCCAAATTCACTTGGTGACCAGGAACCCAGGAACCCAATCAACCGAGCAGTGGCCGACACTTGACCAAACCCAGTCACTTTGGACTGCCCTGACAGTTCACCAGGCCGATCAAACACCACTCACCACAACCTCGGCGCGAAGAATTGTCACAGCTTTTTTTGCGGAGTTTCAACATGGCGGATGATTGCTGTTTGCACCTTCAACTTTCCAACAGTTCAACAGCAATTTGAAAAACATGGTTCTATGATGTTCTATCCATGATTGCTGGTGTCGTGATTCTCCCCCGTTTGCAGAGTCTGTGTGGGATGTTCACTGGGACATCCACTGCTAGTCCTGCTAGTTCTGCGGTTGAAATCTGCCATGGCATCAGGATCTTGAAGTAGTTGTGGGCCAAAGCTGGGTACTGGCCAAGTTTCATACTAATTGATGTCGTGGTTGGCTCTCTTACAGACCCTAATGACAAATATGACAGTGGCCAACATTTGTGGTTTTCTGCGGCTTCGAATGGCCTAAGAATACTCTCCAAAGGTTACATTTGTTTGTCTGGTGCCGTAGTCGGAATAGTAATCATATACCGCTAGTTACCAATTGACTTAAACAAAAAATAACGCGTGATTCATCACTAGGTGCTAGTTCATCCGCCAAAAGACTTTTCCTGGGAAAAAATGCACTGTACCAGAGTTTACTACTAGATCCACTGGGCTCCCCAGCTGCAAGTTGGCATATTACACCAACACCTCATTAACTATAGTTATGTTTAGCAAAAAATCTGTATAGACTTTTTGTGCACCAACTGAGCTATCGTTTGGGGTCCCACCTTGCGTCCATGTGGCCCTACCAGGTTTATCCAAACCTCTCCTGCTTAAAGGGCAAGTTTTGTTGGCTCCGCTCTGAAGCTTCAGCTGCAAGCCGCGCAAAATCTGCAAGACCGAATTTCGATAGGTTCAATTCCCCCTGTCTCACTTCATGTGTCGAATTGCAGCGATGGCACTGGGGGCAGCAACGGTGCAGAACTGACATGAACACTTCATGGGGCATTGTTTTTGCGATTTTCGCCCAATCGTGAGCGGTAGTCGCCACGACATGGCAATCCAAGGTATCCATGTGTCAAGGATGTGTGCAATATATAGCCATGTTGCTCGCTCAAACAGCGGGTCAGGGAGTTTTTTCGAAGCAACCCTGGAAAGAATCAGGTTGGGGTCATCCTAGTCCTTTACAAGGTTCTACCTCAACTAGCCGAAAAAATGGAGGGGGTGAGTCAGGGGTTCTGCTTGGTGCTGTTGTACATCCACCTAACGGCTCGACCCCACTCATTCTTGCTGACTGAATCTCCATGATGCTTTGTTTCGAATCCATTTCTGTTGGTCATCCCCTGATTGATTGCCTTTCCTGCCTGCCTGCGGCTTCCCTAAGTCAAACATTTTTTTGGACAAACAGGTGATGCTGTAGAAGGGAAACCATGGGAGTTTGATCTATAGGAAACCCCTGGAATTGGGCCCTCCCAGTTATGTCTGTAGGTTGATAACCCCATTCACTAGAGTTATATCCTCCATAAAACCTACTTAACCAAGCTATAAGTCAACTAAGCTATCCAGAGAGCCCCAACTTGCATGGAATTGGACATAAAATATCCGGATAAACCCAGTAGATGTTTGTTGGTCAAAATATATAGCAATCCATAGCAATCCCCAAAAATAGAAAAGTAACTTACCAGTATCTTGGCAGGTTTTTAGTTTTCCGCATCTCTTTGGGGGTTGCTACAGGTCAAAATCCTCGTGTTTGGTTGTTTGAATTGGGGAGGCTCAATTTGCTCTTCGTAAGACTGGACAATTGCTCATTCACCTGAAAAATTCCCAATTGGGGATGTATACAAAAAAAATCCCATATTTTGGGGCATGAACATCCATAATTCCCAGCTATCTTGGGCTTCAAAAAGGGTACTGATCGGCTTTTGACCCATACCCTCTGGTAAACTAACATGACTATGGGAAATCACATTTTTTATGGGAAAATCCACTATTTCTATGGTCCATTTTCAATAGCTATGTAAACGTTTACCAGAGGGTAACCACTTGGCAATGGAAAACACACATTGAAACATCCAGTCTTTTCATGGGGATGCAGCCACTTCAAAGGTGACCACCCCAAGCGATGCACAGATCGCAACTGCTGGGATCTGTAACAATAGTTACCCTCTGGTAAACGTTTACATAGCTATTGAAAATGGACCATTTATAGCGGATTTTCCGATTAAAAATATTTTAAAATGGTGATTTCCCATAGTTATGTTAGTTCACCAGAGGGTAGTTTATCCATTTTATGGGATGACCCATAAATGGGGACTTCCTAACCAGGACTTTCAACCACTTACGATTCGTGGGATGATCCTTAAAAATCGTGCGTAAGTCTTCTTAGCTTTGAGGCTTCGGCCCCACCCATTGATGTTGGCAAAGCAAGAGGATCCACCATCTCCAAATTTACCATAAATGGATGGTATAAACCATCAAAATATGGGTTCTTTATCATTCATCCCATTTATCTGCGTAAATTGGAGTAATTCACTAACCTGAAATAAGGTGATATTGGGATGATTCCCCGAATCCTAACCATGATTCCAGGGTTCGGTCACAGTGAGGTCACTACTATAATTTACCCAGATTATATATCATAGTCAATACAGTATCTGATTTATAACCAAACATTGTAAGTCAACATATCCCATCTATATTATAGTCAATAAGTGCCAATGTATGGAGGTGTCCAATCAATTTATATACCATTCACCCAGATGATATTAGATTGGAATCTCATTTTATATTCCATTTACATATCCAAGTATTATAGTCAACATATCCAATTACCCTCTGGTAAACTAACATAGCTATTGAAAATGGACCATTTATAGTTAATTTTCCCATTAAAAATGGTGATTTCCCATAGCAAACTGTTAGTTTACCAGAGGGTATAGATTGGGATTACCGGTTTCCCATTTATATCCACATTAGATCCCCCCCGAAAAAATCGGCGAGTGACGTCCCACAAAGCCACGTTCCGGGAGGAGATCCCCAGCCGTGGCCTGAAAAATCTGGGGATGAATAGTCATTGACTTAGTGGTTAGTAGTGGTTAGTGGTTCAACGACTGGATTAAATTAGTGGTTCAACGACTATTAGTGGTTAATACTAATCTATTAATGAAAATGGCAGGGGATTACTTAAACCATTCATAGTGGTTTTCTTCGTGGTTAGTCAACGACTCGTGGCGAATTGGGTGACTATTCAATAGTGACTGGCCATACCATGAATAGTGGCTAATAGTGGTTAATGGTGGGTAGTAATGGTTTAATGTGTAATAAGTTCATGATTCAAGATTATACTTGGGGCTATAATTGATCATCGTTAACATAATAAGGACATATAAGGACTATAATAATGGTTGACTATAATGATGACCACTACTATAAAGGGTTAATCCCACTATTAACCATTATCAATCCCCTGACTATTAACAGTAGTGGTAGGGGATTACTAATGGTTAATGAATGGCTAATGTTTAATGAGTTCACAATTAAAGACTAAGTAGGGGAGTGATAGTGGTTTACGATGTTGAATGTTGAAGAAAACACGGTTTAGGACTTTGTAACCTCAGGTTTTGAATGGTCAACCATGGCTATGAATGGTTATGTGATAGATTAAAGGTTAAGTAGGGGATTGATAGCGGCTAATAAATGGTTGATAATAGCTAATTATTCCATCCCAAGTTCAAAAAAAACACACCCCCGAGCAACCATGGTTTAGTCATATTTGGGACCATACAATGGGCGTGTTTAATATGAACAGGGGACGGGATACAATCACAATACGATAGAGGATTTATCATGGGGAGACCAACTATAAATGAATATGCGTGCTTTAACTTGATATTAGATGTATATAGAGAAACCAGGCCTACTCATGTTTCATTGGATTGGTTTGATAAAAATAAGGGAGATTTGGTTGGCCGAGTGGGTGTTGGGAGGAAAAATTGAGATTTGACTGCTTGACCCATCAAAAACTGGGATTCTGCATCAACAATTGGGTGTTCCACGAGGTTTTATTGGTAAAATCTACAGGAAACCATCTGAAAAGTACGAATAAAGACACGACTTTTCCTGCAAATGTCCCATCATTCAATTCTGGGAACATAGGCTTACAACATCTCGTAATCAATCCTTACATAACTTTTGGATAGCCGCGACTCAACCAGTTAGGTACCAACAAAACCCAGAAGTTTGGACGAGCGGCTCAGTCCCAGCTTTCTATGCCCAAGATCCAACCCCAACTGGGTGGCCAAAGTTATAAAACTGACATGGAGGTATACTGGTCGCTGGTAATTTTAGAAAGGTGTCAGTATGCCAGAAAGTGGTTATTCCGATGGTCTACCCATTTTCCATGGGGGACAAGGCGGTGTCGCATAGTTATGTTTGCTGATCTAGTTTCACCCATCTGACGAACCAGTTGTTTCATCATCATCAAGTCAACAGCTAAGTGAACTAGACCAACTTCGCTAACGAACTGGGGCACCACCATTACTAAATATCCGCATTAGATCCTCATTATATCCCCATGAAAGGTTTGAAAATCTATTTATTCCCCCATGGTGTTGCCACGATTTGCCAAGAAGTTGATAGTTGGATACCCTCCTGTGGTAATCAAACATAGCCTGCTGGAAAATCACTTATTTGCCTCGATGATTTTTCCATTTAGAAGGTATGATATTCCCATGCAAACCTCCATTTACACATGTTTTCCCATAGTTTACCATATATCTTCCAAATTCTTCCAATAGGTTCCCATATGGAGGTTTCTGAAAATGGTGGGTGCCCCCAAATAATCCAAAAGTAGAGCATGACTTTGTCTTGAAACCTATGGTGACTTGGGATCCCCCATGACTCAAGGAACCTACTTATTTTCCAACGTATAGATATAAACGTGTATGTATATATATATATACACATGATTTTCCCAGCTATGAATTCATAGAGTATGTTCTCATACTTTCACATATAATCCCATGAAATTCCATGAAAAATCTCTACGAAATCTCTTTAACATCCCTATAAATCATCAGATGTTCCCTTCACTTCGGATTTCACCAGGCCTGTGCCAGCGCACCTGTGGCCTTGGGGAAAAAGTGATGAAAACTATGGAGGGTTTCACTAATTTATATATATATATATATTCTAGATTAGATATTAGATGTGAAATATTATATATATATATATATAGTGAACCATTGTAGTGAAGATATTAGATATTTTAGATTGGATTTTGGATATACATTGGGTGTATATATATATATTGTACATATCTATAGTTAACCCTACATACATACAGTTAAGCATTCTATTTATCTAATGTAGGGATGAACCATTTTGTCTAGGGGAGTTCAGGTCCATCACATGGTGATTGTGTATGATGCATGATGGTTGATGATACATTGGTTGCACCACAAAAAAGTGGGCAGATTGGTTGGTTAATAAATTACCACCAAAATCTAGATTTGGGTTTTGATCAAATTCTGCATCCTTTTAAGGTGCCATTGTAAATTAAAAACAAAACATTATATCATTGTAAGCAATGTACATGTCGTGTTTGATGGTGGTTATAACTGGCTTTATGACGGCTGCAAGATGTAAAAATTGGTGTACAATCCCTCCTATCAAACATATCAAACACCCCCAAGAAACCATGGTTCAATAGTGGATTTACACATATTTGGGACCATAGAATGGTGGCGTTAAATATGAACGGGGGATGGGAGTACATAGTGAGGATACAGTTAATGGGATTGGGGGGTTGTAATTCTTCAACTGGGGTAAGTGAATGTCCAGCTGGCTTTCGGGGGTGCCCCCATGTGTCACGTCTATCCTCGTCATGAGGCTTACACGTCTGACATGGTTCGCTGGATTCAGGCAAGTGGTAGCCTTTGCAGCAAACTATCCTCTTGAATTCCCATTGGAATAATCTCAGTGGGGTCCTGCACTGGTTTCCTCGCAAACCAATTCTGGAATGTCTATCCAAAAATTTGAATGCACTTTCTGAAAACGACCGACCGACCCTAAAAATGGGGTCTGCATGATGATGTTCCCCGTTGGAATTTCTATTTGTGGGGCCAACCTGTAGTTTTCCGTGGTCCAACTGTTGGAGTTCATCCATGGTCCAGCCCACAGAAACCTGTGGCTTTACCCACCAAAATATGCCTGGTCCCTGTAAATTGGGTGGTTTTGTCAAACCAAGAAACCCAACTTCAACCCATCACAACCATCAGCAGGTTCGATGACCGAGAGTTCACTGATCCCATCCCCTATCAAATTGCCTCAATAAGCACTGGTTAGTAATGGATCCATTCATTTTGAGTCCCAATGATTTTGGCTATTTCATATGGAGAAGGGATTCTCATCTTCCCCAATTTATGGTTGGTGAAATTGCTCTGGGTCGTGCACCTTCATGTTTTTGGCCACCATCAACCCGGACAAAGCTTTGGTGAAGGTGGCCTGTCACGTCCCAACAAAGCCATGCTGAAGGGGTCCTCTGGGAATTGAACAGTTTGCTGTAGATATAAATGGAAAATCACCTTATTTCAAAGGTAAATCATCCCAGAAAGGGAATGTTTCGTAGCTATATATAGCTATGCAAAAATAATTGCCGGAGCGGAGGCTACATGAACATCATCGTCTAAGTTGTGAACGAAAAGAAACGACGTCTCCACATGTCTTGACCCTCCTCCCTGGCCGAGTCCGCCTTCTTCCCTGGTTTCCGTGGAGCTGGAAGCGCCAAACCCAAACTGGCGGTGGAAAGCAGATTTCAGTTCGATCAGTGGAGGACCCTTTCGTTGGATTCTGGGAAACTGGGAGGTTTTACCAATAGCTATGATGAATTTTCCCAGCTTTGCTGAATAATCATTAAAACATACTCAAACAAACCAATGAAATTGTTCAATCCCCATCATAGATAGTGTTTCCCAATGACTTGTACAATCCATTAAAAATGAAATAGCAGAATGTTAAAAGGCCCCACACCAATGATGTTTGAGATTGTGTGGGTTTACAAACTGGGTTTGGAGGCTTATCCAAAAAAGGGGATCTCTGGGCAAAGCAACAATTGAGATGGGGGATTCAGGTTTTACTTTGACCAACAGATTACATGGTGGCATTTATCAATAAGCAGGGGGATCGCTGGTTGCAAATAGGGAACATGTGAAAAAAAATATCGTCAGACTCCAGAGCTGTGTCCTCATTGTCTTCACATCTCGGCATTTTTCTTGGAGCTTAGCCATGGCCCCTCTATCCCATCTTGGAGGTGTAGCAAAGCTAAAACCCAGGGTTTTCAATGTTCAAACTTTAAATGGAGGTGTCCAATCCATGGGAGTACCCCTAAATCATCCATTTTCAATCCGGATTTTCCATGATTTTCCATTATAAACCATCCAGCTATTGGAGATCCCCCATGACTATGGAAACCCCTCCCCAGTTCTTCGGTTCTCCGGGACGAGTCCGTGAGGGTCAACTTGTTCCCAATCGTCGTCGTGTTTCTTACGAACTAAACTGGGAATATAAACAGGGGGATACCTGTAATTACTATATATATATATACAGTATATATAATTATATACAGTATATATATACCCTCGGGACCCCAGGTTTCCGCAAGGGGTGGGGTGGGGTGGGGCATGTTAACGTCATGTTCATGTTACGTTGATGCTACGTTGAAGGGNTATATATATACCCTCGGGACCCCAGGTTTCCGCAAGGGGTGGGGTGGGGTGGGGCATGTTAACGTCATGTTCATGTTACGTTGATGCTACGTTGAAGGGTTGGGGTTGGGGTGGGGCATGTTAACGTCATGTTCATGTTACGTTGATGCTACGTTGAGGGGTTGGGGTGGGGTGGGGCATGTTAACGTCATGTTAACGTTGATGCCACGTTGATGGGTTGGGGTTGGGGTGGGGCATGTTAACGTCATGTTCATGTTACGTTGAT